>JALJCO010005190.1:365000-441482 GCA_023101725.1 Atherinomorus stipes | reverse complement strand
CATGGATGGGAACGTTGGGAAACCTGTGTCCCGGTCTTGGCTCCATGGATGCGAATGTTGGGAACCTGTGTCCAGGTCCTGACTCCATTGATGCGATTGTTGGGAACCTGTGTCCCCGTCTTGGCTCCATGGATGGGAACGTTGGGAAACCTGTGTCCCGGTCTTGGCTCCATGGATGGGACCGTTGGGAACCTGTGTCCCGGTCCTGGCTTCATGGATGCGAACGTTGGGAACCTGTGTCCCGGTCCTGGTTCCATGGATGGGAACGTTGGGAACCTGTGTCCCCGTCCATGCTCCATGGATGGGAACATTGGGAACCTGTGTCCCGGTCCTGGTTCCATGGATGGGAACGTTGGGAACCTGTGTCCCCGTCCATGCTCCATGGATGGGAACATTGGGAACCTGTGTCCCGGTCCTGACTCCATGGATGAGAATGTTGGGAACCTGTGTCCCGGTCCTGGCTCCATGGGTGGGAACGTTGGGAACCTGTGTCCCGGTCCTGGCTCCATAGATTGGAACGTTGTGACTTCAGAATCTAATTTTTTATTTTTAATGATTGAAACGTGGCAGAGCAGCTCCTCCGTCTACTGCTAACTGTTCATCTAGCAACCGCAGATTACTGGTCTCAAATACTGGTCTCAGTGTAGTGGTCTAAGATTACTGGTCTCAGATTACTGTTCTCATATTAGTGGTCTCAGATTTGTGGTCCCAAGATTACTGGTCTCAGATTACTGGTCTCAGATTACTAGTCTTAGATTATTAGTCTTAGATTACTGGTCTTAGATTACTGGTCTCAGATTAGTGGTCTGAGATTAGCGGTCTCAGATTAGTGGTCTCAGATTAGTGGTCTCAGATTAGTGGTCTCAGATTATTGGTCTCATATTAGTAGTCCCACATTACTGTTCTAAGATTAGTGATCTCAGATTAGTGGTCTAAGATTAGTGGTCTCAGACTCCTGGTCTCAGACTGGTGGTCTCCGTGACAGTGAAACTTGTCCTTGTGTCCGTTCTGTCTCCAGGCCCCCAGTCAGGCTCTGGCCCAGACCGTCCTGGCCGAGTTACCCCAGCAAGTGGCCTCCTTCTTCAGTTCACTCAAACTCAAGCCTCCCAGAGACCCCAGTCCTTCCCAGGGTACCCCAACCCCACCCTAACTCTTACTCTTACTGCCTCCTTTCCCTGGACCAGAGACTCTGCATGAAGGTTTCTGTCCTGACATGTTCTGACCCTGACGGGACTCTGATGTATCCAAACAGACTTTATTTGTTAGCTTGTTTGAACAGACGAGTTTACAGACGGACGTTATGGTCCATCAGTCCTGAATGTGTCCGGTCGCCGTCTTAGCAGCACGTAGCTACACTAAGTTCTTTCTTTAGCCCACTAGCTGCTATGCTAGCTGCTCCCTGCTGCTCTAGCTTCTTCCTGTAGCCCAGGGATTCCCAACCCTGGTCCTCAAGGCACACTATCCTGAAGACCTTCCATTTTACCCTGCTAGGACACAGCTGATTCAATTTAAATGGATCGCTGACGAGCTCTGCACCAGTCTGCTACTGACCCATTAATGTGAGTCAGCTGTGTTTCAACAGGGCAACATGGAAAGTCTTCAGGATAGTGAGCCTTGAGGACCAGGGTTGGGAATCACTGCTGAAGCCCACTAGCTGCTGCTAGCTGCTATGCTAGCTGCTCCCCGCTGCACTAACTTCTTCCCCTGTGTTACAGGAGAGTGGGTAGCCTAGTAGAGATGTCGCAGGCTTTCTCCACTCTGGACCCCTGAGCAAGGTCCTTAGAAGCATATGCCCCCCTGGGTGAAACTGAGCCTCCCCCTGCAATCCCCTAAGCTGGACAAGTGGGCGGAAGCGTTTTCTAGCCGACCCAGTCATTCTCTGAATCTGGCAGCACTGACTTTGGCTTAGCGTTGTTGCTGTAATCTGGGGTATCCAACTAGCACTACTTGGCGAAAGTGAACTAATTAACTTAAGATTTTTCTCCAATTACGTTTCGTGGAGCAATTACATTTGATCGAGTACAAACGAGAAGCTGATATCACATCAAAGGACTGACTAGGCGGCATTCAGTAGGGGAACTATATGCTGCATTACAGGCTAATCACAGGCGAAGCACCACGAATAGTAGCAAATCTTGAATTCACTTCCTCCAAGTGGTGTTGGTTGGAAACACCAGATTACAGCAACTATGCTAAGCTAAGCTAAAGTCATTGCTGCCAGATTCAGAAAATGACTGGGTCGGCTAGAAAACGCTTCTGCCCACTTGCCCAACTCGGGGGACTGTGGGGGGAGGTTCAATTTCACCAAAGGGTGGCATATGCTTTAAACCCCCACCAGCTGCTCCCAGGGTGCTTCAGTTAGCAGCCCACTGCTCTCTGGTTTAACCCGAGATGGGTTAAATGCAGAGAATGAGTTTCCTAATTGGGATTAATAAAGCATATATTATTATTATTATTATTATTATTAGTCCGCTAGCTGATGCGCTAGATACTATGCTAGTTGCTCCTCTCTGCTGCACTAACTTCTTCCAGTAGCCTGCTAGCTGCTTTGTTAGCTGCTATGCTAGCTGCTTCGTTAGCTGCTTCAGTTTCCAACTGCATGAAAATAAACTTCACGACTGAGAATCTGCTTCTTATTAACCACATGTAGGCATGTTCATCACGACTGCTCATGTTTGAGGTGTCGTTCTTTCATCACCTGCAGTCTCTTAGTAACCAGTAGGGGGGATTGCAGGACCAATTAGACCAGTAGGGGGCGGCACAGGACCCGCTAGACCAGTAGGGGGTGTTGCAGGACAGGTTAGACCAGTAGGGGGCAGCGCAGGACCCGTTAGACCAGTAGTGGGCGGCGCAGGACCTGTTAGACCAGGAGGGGGCGGTGCATGACTAGTTACACCAGCAGGTTGTGTTGCAGGACCCATTAGACAAGTAGGGGGGCGGCGTAGGACTGGTTAGACCAGTAGGGGGCAGCGCAGGACCCGTTAGACCAGTAGGGGGAGTACAGGACCAATTAGACCAGTAGGGGGCGGGCCAGGAACTGCGGGACCAGTAGGGGGTGTTGCAGGACAGGTAAGACCAGTAGGTGGTGGCGCAGGACCAGTTAGACCAGTAGGGGAAGCGCAAGACCCGTTAGACCAGTAGTGGGCGGCACAGGACCTATTGGACCAGTAGGGGATGGCACAGGACCAGTTAGACCAGTAGCAGAGGGCGCAGGACCTATTAGACCAGTAGGGGGCAGCGCAGGACCCGTTAGACCAGTAGGGGCAGTACAGGACCAATTAGACCAGTAGGGGGTGGGCTAGGACCCGCTGGACCAGTAGGGGGTGTTGCAGGACAGGTTAGACCAGTAGGTGGTGGCGCAGGACCAGTTAGACCAGTAGGGGGCAGCGCAAGACCCGTTAGACCAGTAGTGGGCGGCGCAGGACCTATTAGACCAGTAGGGGATGGCGCAGGACCAGTTAGACCAGTAGCAGAGGGCGCAGGACCTATTAGACCAGTAGGGGGCGGCGCAGGACCAGTGAGACCAGTAAGGGGCGTTGCAGGACCAGTTAGACCAGTAGGGGGTGGCGCAGGACCCGTTAGACCAGTAGTGGGCGGCGCAGGACCTGTTAGACCAGGAGGGGGCGGTGCATGACTAGTTACACCAGCAGGTTGTGTTGCAGGACCCATTAGACAAGTAGGGGGGGCGGCGTAGGACTGGTTAGACCAGTAGGGGGCAGCGCAGGACCCGTTAGACCAGTAGGGGGAGTACAGGACCAATTAGACCAGTAGGGGGTGGGCCAGGACCCGCTGGACCAGTAGGGGGTGTTGCAGGACAGATTAGACCAGTAGGTTGTGGCACAGGACCATTTAGACCAGTAGGGGGCAGCGCAAGACCCGTTAGACCAGTAGTGGGCGGCGCAGGACCTATTAGACCAGTAGGGCATGGCGCAGGACCAGTTAGACCAGTAGCAGAGGGCGCGGGACCTATTAGACCAGTAGGGGGCGGCGCAGGACCTGTGAGACCAGTAAGGGGCGTTGCAGGACCAATTAGACCAGTAGGGGGTGGCGCAGGACCCGTTAGACCAGTAGCGGAGGGCACAGGACCTATTAGACCAGTAGGGGGCGGCGCAGGACCAGTGAGACCAGTAGGGGGCGTTGCAGGACCAGTTAGACCAGTAGGGGGTGGCACAGGACCCGTTAGACCAGTAGGGGGCGGTGCAGGTCCTCTTAGACTGGTAATTAACTGGAGTTACTCCAACACTGCAGTCCATCCATCTCACAGATGTCCGTTTTGGTTCTGCTCCTGGAGGGCCTCGTCTTGCAGGTTTTAGATCAGGGACGCCTGGTCCTAGCCCCGCGTCCCTGATCTAAAACCTGCAGGACGAATTCCTGTTGGACCGGGACCAGAATATGGACATGGAGTTTTCATCAAGGTGTGTTGGCCTGCATGTCCTCCTTGTCGTCCCCCCCGTGTCGTCCCCCCCGTGTCGTCCTCATCCCCTTCGTCCTTCCCGTCCTCCTCTTCCTTCTTGTCCTCCTCGTCCCCCAGCTGTAAATGTCCCGTCCAGACGTATGTCCTCTCTCAACTTGTCTCCTGACCTGGTCTGTCCTCTTCAGGGTCCACGTGAAGCTCTGGCCAAGTCGGTTCTGGCCGAGGTCCCGGCTCAGATGGTGGACTTCTTCACCACCATGAAGCTTAAGCCGCCCAACCCGGCTCCTGGACCGGACCCGGCAGGGACCGTGTGATACCAGCAGAACCTGGTCTTTGCTCTCAGCCAATCAGACGTAGCTTCTCTTTCATTCTAATTACGCTTTGATCATTCCATCCTGGAGATCCTCCTGCATCCGTAGACCGGCTCTGGTTCTCATCCAGAATCTGGAGTGTCTCTGGAGACCGAAGCCGGGTCAAACAGAACTCTCTCATCCGTCCGGTGGATCCAGTTCCAGCTGGTTTACGTGGACGCTTCCAGACCCAGAAGATGAACTTGAGACCAGGTTTTGTGACATTCCAGACCAGCTGATCCTGAACCAGGTTTCTTGGTTCTGGATCACGTCTCCATCCCACCAACCAATCCGGGGCAGCTGATCCAGTCTATCGGGTTGGGTTGAAGTACTGGACCGGGTTCTACCTCTGACTTGTTTCCAGCTCTGCTTCCAGCGTCATGGCAACCGTCTCCAGATCCTGCTGCGTATACGACTTCATATCTGTGCACTTATGTAACATATAACATGGTATTATTGTTGTTTACTTGTTTACTAAATTAACCTGATGTTCTGATGACTGGACCGTGATGTCACGGATCAGCTGATTGTGCCAACTTTTGTTTACTTTCCACCTGCTGATCCCACAGGAGGAAACGTTCAGTATGACACAGGAATAAAATCTGCATGTTTACGGAAACTTACCTGAAGCATCATTCAGCCGACGTGTCCTGATGAAGTTTATACCAGCAAATATAACATAAATATATATATATGTGTGTGTGTGTGTATATATATATACATACATATGTATATGTATGTATATACATATACATGTATATACACATACACATGTATATACCTATACATATGTATATATACATGCATATATATACATATGTATATATATACATACATATATGTATATATATATATATATATATATATATATATACATACATATATACTATATACATATGTATATGTATATACATATACATGTATATACACATATACATGTATATACCTATACATGTGTATATATACATATATATAAACATATGTATATATATGTATACATATATATATAAATATATATCAATATAATATACATATGTGTATATATATATATATATGTATATATACATACAAATGTATATATATATACATATGTGTATATACATACAAATGTATATATATACTTATGTATGTATACATATACATATGTATATATATATATATATATATATATATATATATATTCACACATATATATATATATACACACATATATATATACATATACATATATATGTATATATTCATTCACATATATATATGTATATATACATACAAATGTATATATATATACATATATATATATATATACATATGTGTGTATATATATATATTATACATATATATACATGTGTATATATACATACATAATTATATATATATATATACACACACAATATATATTTATATGCACATGTACATTTGTGTATATATATTTACAAGAAGTTTATAGTTACATGCCTGGATTATTTCAGAAACACGTTTATAAATGTTCCATCAGCTAAAAATGGCCACCTGGTGAACAGGTGAAGTAAATAATGAGATGAAGCCAGAATCTCCGTTTATTATCTACCAGGAACACAGACATCTTCATCACCTCTCATCGTCATCTTCCTCTCGTTACCACAACAGTTTTATAGAAAAATAAGTTCTAGTTTCCTCCAGCAGAATGTCGGACGTTCTCAGGTGTTGCGGGAGAGGGGCGGAGCTGGGGCGAGTCTACAGGTAAGGGGCGGGGGGGGTGTCTACATGCGGTGGATGGTGCGGTGGTCCATGAAGGGCTTCAGGTCCTTCAGGTTGTCCCACCAGCTGAACAGAAAGCTGCGGGCGATGAGGTGGAACCAGGGCGTGACCTCCACCTCCTTCCGCTCCGCCTTCTCCAGCAGGTCCCTTAGCTCCTCCTGGCTCACGTAGCAGTGACTCTTTATCTCGTTGGGATCTGGACTCAGGTCCACATCCTGTATGGGGGAGGGGGGGATTGTTAATGTGGGGGATGTCCTGGACTTGGACAGGTCAGACAGAGAACTCTGACATGGACCCGGGATCTGAGATCTGGGACCTGGACCTGAGACCCGGGTCAGGTTTACCTTCCGCATGAACAGGATGTAGTCGATCTCGTGTTCCCCCCAGACGCCGTCTGATTGGGCCTTGTAGTGGATCCGGGTCAGGTACGTCATGTCCTCTGGAGGCACCTGTCCAGCGAGACCAGATCAGACCAGATCAGACCAGATCAGACCTGGGCTCGCATTCTTAGAGAGATCCTAACATAACCTAAAAAATCCCAGCAGAGTTTTAGCTCAGGAGGTTTTCCAGAACATTCTCAGAGACTCTGAATGGACAGAAGCAATTATGTAAATGAGGAGGTGTGGTTGACCCTGTTGCTAGGTAGGACTCATCATTTCAAATGCTGTGATTGGTTGTTTGTAAAGGCTACACAAAAAATGAACTTTTGGTGATGATGGGCAAAGGACCGACCCTCAAACCGATTGACTTCATCACAGTATCTAATCTTATGAAGACTGTAAATGTAAATAATATGTTACATGAAAGAAAATATCTATTAAATGAGTAGTGAGCGATACTTTAAAATGATCCTACAAAATGTGTGAAAATTTAGTCCCACTTGCAGTGTCCACATTCCAAAAAAAAAAATCAAACTTCATGTTGCACTTTTCTTTCACTTTTCAACAAATTTAACAAAATATGCTAAAGAAAAAAAAAAAAAAATTAAAACATGGAACCCCATCCCTGCCGGACCAGACCAGATCAGACCGGATCAGACCAAGCAGACTAGATCAGACCGGATCAGACCAGACCAGATCAGACCGGATCAGACCAGAACAGATCAGACTGGATCAGACCAGACCGGATCAGACCAAGCAGACCAGATCAGACCAGACCGGATCAGACTGGATTCGGACCAAGCACACCAGACCGGATCAGACTGGATCAGACCAGACCGGATCAGACCAGACCAGATCAGACTGGATCAGACCAGACCAGATCAGACCAAGCAGACCGGATCAGACCAGACTGGATCAGACCGGATCAGACCAAGCAGACCGGACCAGACCAGACCAGATCAGACCGGACCAGACCAGACTGGATCAGACTGGATCAGACCAGACCGGATCAGACCAGACCAGATCAGACTGGATCAGACCAGACCAGATCAGACCAAGCAGACCAGATCAGACCGGATCAGACCAGACTGGATCAGACTGGATCAGACCAAGCAGACCGGATCAGACCAGACTGGATCAGACCGGATTCGGACCAAGCACACCAGACCAGATCACGCAGACCGGACCAGACCGAGCAGGGACACCTGAGTCCGGATTGGTCCACACACACCTGTTCCGGCGGGATTCCCAGCTCCGCCCCCAGCCTCCTCTGAGCGGCCTTCCTCACGCCGGCAGCTTCGTCTTCCTCCAGCTCGCTGGTGGTGTGCAGCGGGTGGCTGCAGCAGGTGTTGGTGAAGCAGCCTGCACACACACACACACACACACACACACACACACACACACACACACACACACACACACACACACACGGATCAAAGGTGGAACGGTAGCAGCGGCGGCCCTCAGCGTTGCCATGGCGACGGCGGCGTCTCACCTGGGAAGGTGATCTTGGCGTCGGATCTTTGCTGCAGCAGCAGCTTGTCCTCGTTGTTGAAGAGGAAGACACTGAAGGCTCGGTGGAGGAGACCTGCGGAGACGGAGACAAGAGGACAGGTGAGGACGGGACGGCAGGTGTGGACAGGTGAGGACAGATGTGGACAGGTGAGGACGGACCTTTCTGGATGTTGGCGTTCAGGTGACAGTTCTTCTTGGTGTCGGCTCCGATCTTGCGGTCGTTGCCGTCGACGACGATGCACATCTCCGCCAGCAGCTGCACCTGCTTCTCATCCAGGTGGTCGGTGGTGATGTCACCGCTGGTCTCCGTGGCAACCCCTGGCATCCTAGCTGAAGCCTGCAGGCGTCTCACGGCGCTGTCGGGAGAAGGATACGCCTGAGAGATGAGACAGGGACGCACCACGACGGCGTTACCATGGTGATGACGGCGTTACCACGGTGATGACCTCTGAGTTTTAGACATTTTTAGTCTGTTTTGGACACCAGACCTGCTCGTCAACCGTTAATTTCCAGGAATGGACCTAAAGTCCTGCTGCCAGACCAGAGACCTCCTCTGGTCCTGGAGGTTTTCCAGGTTTTCCAGGTTTTCCAGGCCTCCCTGCTGATGTTTGACTTCCCAGATTTTCTGCTTCTGTTCATGAAACTGGGATTTAAAGTCTGAATGATGACATCATCGTGTTTTTGGACAGAAGTTGAAGTAAAAACGTTTTTGTTGGAAGCTCTGATCTGATCAGCTGATCAGGACAGTTATTGATCTGTAAGATCCTGGTGGACTAGGTCTGGTTTCTCCAGGATCCTGATAGATCAGGTCTGGCTTCTCCAGGATCCTGATAGATCAGGTCTGGCTTCTCCAGGATCCTGGTGGATTAGGTCTGGTTTCTACAGGATCCTGGTGGATCAGGTCTGGCTTCTCCAGGATCCTGATGGATCAGGTCTGGTTTCTCCAGGATCCTGGTGGATCAGGTCTGGTTTCTCCAGGATCCTGGTGGATCAGGTCTGGTTTCTCCAGGATCCTGATGGATCAGGTCTGGTTTCTCCAGGATCCTGGTGGATCAGGTCTGGGTGGACTAGGTCTGGTTTCTCCAGGATCCTGGTGGATCAGGTCTGGTTTCTCCAGGATCCTGGTGGATCAGGTCCCCAGGTCTGGTTTCTCCAGGATCCTGGTGGATCAGGTCTGGTTTCTCCAGGATCCTGGTGGATCAGGTCTGGTTTCTCCAGGATCCTGGTGGATCAGGTCTGGTTTCTCCAGGATCCTGGTGGATCAGGTCTGGCTTCTCCAGGACCCTGATGGATCAGGTCTGGCTTCTCCAGGATCCTGGTGGATCAGGTCTGGTTTCTCCAGGATCCTGGTGGACTAGGTCTGGCTTCTCCAGGATCCTGGTGGACTAGGTCTGGTTTCTCCAGGATCCTGGTGGACTAGGTCTGGCTTCTCCAGGATCCTGGTGGATCAGGTCTGGCTTCTCCAGGATCCTGGTGGATCAGGTCTGGCTTCTCCAGGATCCTGGTGGATCAGGTCTGGCTTCTCCAGGATCCTGGTGGATCAGGTCTGGCTTCTCCAGGATCCTGGTGGATCAGGTCTGGTTTCTCCAGCTCACATTTAATGATTAAAGACATTAAACTCAAATCAGCAGCCGGAGACGCTGATCACATTATTGATCACATTATTGATCACATTATTGATCTTCAGTATTCTGTCTGTCTTTTAACGGACCAACAGTAAAACCAGGTCAAGAGACTCAGAGACCGGCACGAGGACCGCAGCTTCACAACAACAAACAACAACAGTAAACAACAAACATTAGCTTCCTGCTACAAAAAGCGGAACTTTCTGAGACCGGACCAGAAACCAGACCCGGGTCTGGTTTTTCCTCGGACCGGATCAGAAACCCGACCCGGATTCCGTTTTTCCTCTGGACCGGATCAGAAACCGGACCCGGATCCGTCCTGGGAGAGCCAGATCTGGTTTTCCTCCGGACCGCACCAGAAACCGGACCCGGGTCCGTCCAGGGAAACCTGGGTCTGGCTCCTGGTCTGGTCCGGACCGGACCCGGCTCGGCTCCGGTTCCGCGGGTCCTCGCGCAACTAGCTTACCTGGAGATCTGTCTGCAGCATGTAGACGCCGCCGCGTACGGAGCGCTGGGTTTTAACACCGCCGCCTCCCGAGACGCCGTCCGAAGCACCGCCCACACGGCGGCCATGGCCTCACCGGAGCCGACCAATCACAGAGCAGGAGGGCGGGGCTGCGGGGAAACACGGACAGGAGTCTACAGAGACCTGGACCTGGAGTCTACAGAGACCTGGACCAGTGGATCCAGATCTGGATCTCTGCTGAGTCTTTCCTCTTCCTCCTGATGATGATGATGATGATGATGATGATTATCAGCAGGTTACCTTTGATCTGGACTGTGAGTCCAGGCGGATCAGGCTGGACCTTGTTGCCGTGGTAACGGGACGTCCTGGACCTGCTGTATCGCTCCACGCTGATAAAAGAAGCTCTTGTTCCAGGAATTAGACTCCCCCGAGTTCACCGTGTACTTTTATCTAAAGGTTCAAGACCAGAAACAAGTCCTGCAGGGACACCGAGTCCCAGACCTTCATCATCATCATCTTCATTCTCTTTATCATCATCATCATCATCATCATCATCCTCCTCCTCCTCAACAACTTCATCATCATCCTCTTCATTCTCTTTATATCCTCATCATCATCAAACAACTTCATCATCATCCTCTCATAACACCACCATCATCATCCTCATAACCATCATCTTCATCATCATCATCATCATCATCCTCCTCATCATCACCGTTATCATCATCATCTTGTTCATAATAATCATCATCATCACCCCTTCATCCACCTCATCATCATCAACCATCTCTCATCCCCCCCCCCCCCTTCATCCATCATCCTTTTCATCATCATCCTCATCATCATCATCTCATCGTCATCACCAATACCACCATCATCATCCTCATAACCATCATCTTCATCATCTTCATCGTCATCATCATCATCCTCTTCATCATCACCGTTATCATCATCATCTTGTTCATAATAATCATCATCATCATCATCACCTTCATCCACCTCATCATCATCATCTTCACATCATAACCATCATCTACATCGTCATCATCATCCTCTTCATCATTATCACCATCTTTGACATCTTCATCTTCATCATCCTTTTCATCATCATCTTCATCGTCATCACCACCATCATCATCATCATCATCCTCATCATCATCATCATCATCAACAGCAAGCATCCAGAACCAGTCTGATCTACAGCCTACAGGGACCCAAATCTTCTCCAGGATCCGATTCTGACGGTCTAGATGGTAGATCAGGGGTCTGGTGCAGGTCTAGATGGTGGATCGGGGCCTGGTGCAGGTCTAGATGGTGGATCATGGGTCTGGTGCAGGTCTAGATGGTAGATCAGGGGTCTGGTGCAGGTCTGGATGGTGGATCATGGGCCTGGTGCAGGTCTAGATGGTGGATCATGGGCCTGGTGCAGGTCTAGATGGTGGATTAGGGGCCTGGTGCAGGTCTAGATGGTGGATCAGGGGTCTGGTGCAGGTCTAGATGGTGGATCATGGGCCTGGTGCAGGTCTAGATGGTGGATCAGGGGCCTGGTGCAGGTCTAGATGGTGGATCAGGGGTCTGGTGCAGGTCTAGATGGTGGATCATGGGCCTGGTGCAGGTCTAGATGGTGGATCATGGGCCTGGTGCAGGTCTAGATGGTAGATCAGGGGTCTGGTGCAGGTCTAGATGGTGGATCAGGGGTCTGGTGCTGGTCTAGATGGTAGATCAGGGGTCTGGTGCAGGTCTAGATGGTGGATTAGGGGCCTGGTGCAGGTCTAGATGGTGGATCATGGGCCTGGTGCAGGTCTAGATGGTAGATCAGGGGTCTGGTGCAGGTCTAGATGGTGGATTAGGGGCCTGGTGCAGGTCTAGATGGTGGATCATGGGCCTGGTGCAGGTCTAGATGGTAGATCAGGGTCTGGTGCAGGTCTAGATGGTAGATCGGGGCCTGGTGCAGGTCTAGATGGTAGATCAGGGGCCTGGTGCAGGTCTAGATGGTGGATCAGGGGTAGATGGTAGATCAGGGGTCTGGTGCAGGTCTAGATGGTGGGTCAGGGGTCTGGTGCAGGTCTAGACGGTGGATCGGGGTCTGGTGCAGGTCTAGATGGTGGATCAGGGGCCTGGTGCAGGTCTAGATGGTGGATCATGGGTCTGGTGCAGGTCTAGATGGTAGATCAGGGGTCTGGTGCAGGTCTAGACGGTGGATCAGGGGTCTGGTGCAGGTCTAGATGGTGGATCGGGGCCTGGTGCAGGTCTAGATGGTGGATCAGGGGCCTGGTGCAGGTCTAGATGGTGGATCGGGGTCTGGTGCAGGTCTAGATGGTGGATCAGGGGCCTGGTGTAGGTCTAGATGGTGGATCGGGGTCTGGTGCAGGTCTAGATGGTGGATCAGGGGCCTGGTGCAGGTCTAGATGGTGGATCGGTGTCTGGTGCAGGTCTAAATGGTGGATCAGGGTCTGGTGCAGGTCTAGATGGTGGATCAGGGGCCTGGTGCAGGTCTAGATGGTGGATTGGGGTCTGGTGCAGGTCTAGATGGTGGATCAGGGGCCTGGTGCAGGTCTAGATGGTGGATCGGGGTCTGGTGCAGGTCTAGATGGTGGATCAGGGGCCTGGTGCAGGTCTAGATGGTGGATCAGGGGCCTGGTGCAGGTCTAGATGGTGGATCAGGGGCCTGGTGCAGGTCTAGATGGTAGATCAGGGGTCTGGTGCAGGTCTTGACGGTGGATCGGGGTCTGGTGCAGGTCTAGATGGTGGATTGGGGTCTGGTGCAGGTCTAGATGGTGGATCAGGGGCCTGGTGCAGGTCTAGATGGTGGATCGTGGGCCTGGTGCAGGTGTAGATGGTGGATTGGGGTCTGGTGCAGGTCTAGATGGTGGATCGGGGTCTGGTGCAGGTCTAGATGGTGGATCAGGGGCCTGGTGCAGGTCTAGATGGTGGATCAGGCATGGAAACTACCCTCCTTCTCTGTGAGGTCCAGATCCAGAAATCCGCTCCGGGGTTTCAGACATCCCACCATCAGCTCACTGAGCTGAGCAGCACGCGCTCTGGCCTGCAACCTGTGATCACGAGCCTGCGCTGTCCGCCCCTCCCCCCTGACCCAGAGAAGCAGTTTCCAGAGTGAAATACTCACCTCAGGTGTGTTCCTGCCGCAGGTGGAGCGCAGCGTGTCCTCGCGCCCTTTAACGTCGCTTTACAGCAGTGTTTTCAGAGAGGAATCCAACCGACAGCCTCAGTTCCCTGCTTCTGACGTCACGGAGTTGTATTCAACGCTCTGATGACAGCGTAACTGCCGATTGGTTAAAAAAGCGCAAACACAAACCACGTGATGCGGAAGAAGATGCAAATACGTGATGTGTCAACATTTGGAGTAAAATCTGATGTTTGAGGAGCCGCGGCGGCTGGAAGCGGAGAAATAAGTCCCGATGGAAGAGTGAGACTGAGGCAGGTGTGTCCCACGTGACGTCAGCGAGGACAGAGCCCAGGTAACCCCGTCATTACCGCGCTAGCTTGTAGCTAGCTGGTTCCCAGAAGCTCCGGAGAAGCAGCGATGGTTCCGGGACGGCAGTGAGGGCGGTGAGTAGCGGGGGCCTGGCCCCGGCCCGGCCGGTTCTGACCCGGCTAAAGAGTCAGTACCGAATCATGAAACAGAGACATGATGATTGCTGTTTATGTGAAAGAACGGAAGCGAACCTGCTGGTTCCGGTTCTGAGTCCAGTTTAAACCGTCTGGTCCAGCTGGTCCCGGTTAGCGGTTCCGGGTCCGATAAAACCCGTCTAGTCCAGCTGGTCCCAGTTAGCGGTTCCGGGTCCGGTATAACCTGTCTGGTCCAGCTGGTCCCGGTCAGCAGTTCTGGATCCGGTAAAACCCGTCTGGTCCAGCTGGTCCTGTTCAGCGGTTCTGGATCTGGTCTAACCCGTCTGGTCCAGCTGGTCCCGGCCAGCGGTTCTGGATCTGGTCTAACCCGTCTGGTCCAGCTGGTCCCCGTCAGCGGTTCTGGATCTGGTCTAACCCGTCTGGTCCAGCTGGTCCCGGTCAGCGGTTCTGGATCTGGTCTAACCCGTCTGGTTCAGCTGGTTCTGGTCAGGGGTTCTGGATCCGGTCTAACCCGTCTGGTCCAGCTGGTTCTGGTCAGCGGTTCTGGATCTGGTCTAACCCGTCTGGTCCAGCTGGTTCTGGTCAGGGGTTCTGGATCCGGTCTAACCTGTCTTGTCCAGCTGGTTCTGGTCAGCGGTTCTGGATCTGGTCTAACCCGTCTGGTCCAGCTGGTTCTGGTCAGGGGTTCTGGATCCGGTCTAACCCGTCTGGTCCAGCTGGTCCCGGTCAGCAGTTCTGGATCCGGTGTAACCCGTCTGGTCCAGCTGGTCCTGTTCAGCGGTTCTGGATCTGGTCTAACCCGTCTGGTCCAGCTGGTCCTGTTCAGCGGTTCTGGATCTGGTCTAACCCGTCTGGTCCAGCTGGTTCTGGTCAGGGGTTCTGGATCCGGTCTAACCCGTCTGGTCCAGCTGGTTCTGGTCAGCGGTTCTTGATCTGGTCTAACCCGTCTGGTCCAGCTGGTTCTGGTCAGGGGTTCTGGATCTGGTCTAACCCGTCTGGTCCAGCTGGTTCTGGTCAGCGGTTCTGGATCTGGTCTAACCCGTCTGGTCCAGCTGGTTCTGGTCAGCGGTTCTGGATCTGGTCTAACCCGTCTGGTCCAGCTGGTTCTGGTCAGGGGTTCTGGATCCGGTCTAACCCGTCTGGTCCAGCTGGTTCTGGTCAGCGGTTCTGGATCTGGTCTAACCCGTCTGGTCCAGCTGGTTCTGGTCAGCGGTTCTGGATCTGGTCTAACCCGTCTGGTCCAGCTGGTTCTGGTCAGGGGTTCTGGATCTGGTTTAACCGTCTCACCTGTTCCTTCTCACCTGCAGGTGGTGACTGACGACCTGCCAGGTTTACCTGCTGATTGCAGATCGCAGCAGGTGGGCGGGGCCTCTGCGGCAGGTGGGCGGGGCCTCGGCGGGATGCCTGTGGAGGGAGGCGGCTCGGCTTCGGCTGCTCGTCACCCCAAACAGAAGCGGAAAGCTCACAGTCTGTCCATCCGGCGCAGCAACAGCACCGAGGAGAGGACGGCGGGCGTCCTGAGAGGAGACATGCTGGACGGACAGGTGAGACGTGTGTGTCCCTGCTCATATGACGGGTTTATGTTGGCTGAAGACGGTTCAGGTGCGTCTCCTGGAGGACGGACGTCTTCGTCACGGGTGCCAGGAACAGCCGGTCCGTCCACATTGTTGTGATTCTTCCTGCTAAGCAGCTTCGCTCTGTCTCAGTCTCTGTCCCTGGACTTAAGGGCAGGGGACGTCCTCCTCCCCCTGTCCTCACCCTGACCCGTCCATGTCTCTGTCCAGGACTCCAAGCTGCCCCTGGTCCTGAGGACCTCCCTCCTGGACCTGTTCGGCCAGATCGAGCGCGAGTTTGAAAACCTCTACGTTGAAAACCTTGAACGTAAGTATGAGGAATGCAGCAGAGGTCCTCCAGGTGGTCTCAGGTCTGTGGTGGTCTCAGGTCTGTGGTGGTCTCAGGTCTGTGGTGGTCTGTGGTGGTCTCAGGTCTGTGGTGGTCTTAGGTCTGTGGTGGTCTGTGGTGGTCTCAGGTCTGTGGTGGTCTGTGGTGGTCTAGGTCTGACCGTCTCTGTCCTTGCAGTGCGGAGAGAAATCGAGTCTCTGAACGAGCGTCTGAGTGGAGACGGACCGGTGGCCGAAGGAGGAGACGGCAGCAAAGGAGCCCTGAAAGCTAAAGGTCTGAGTCCTGGACCAGGTCTACTGAAACCCTGTTTGTTGTTCTCCTGTCTCGTTCTTTGTTGTTATTTACTCGTTTATGTGCACTGTCATCGGTCTTTCCTTCTCTAACGGGAGGGATGAATGTATGTGAGGACGACTGCATTTATTCTGTATTTCTGTTCTTTCCTCCGTTAATGTAATTCAGTATTTATTTCCAGCTTTTATCTTTATTTTCTTGCATCTACTGTTTGTATTTATTGTTTATTATATAACCGTAAACAGGTTCAGGTGTGAAAGGGTTAAACTGGAGGATCATGTCATGAAGATAGTTAGCTTCTCAGACGGCAGTTTATGAAACTCCTGCAGCAGATTTAGTCCGTAGTTATGACCCGAGTGCTGAAGTCTTATTTTCTAGAGACAAGAGGATCAGAGACATGTGGCATATAGAAAGGATCAATCGTAGTGATCAATCACACCATCCTAGCAATCTATCACATTTAAGTGACAATCAGCCATCTTTGATCAGTCACACCATTGCAGTGATCAATCACACCATAGTGATCAGTCACACCATCGTAGTGATCGATCACACCATCCTAGTGATCAGTCACACCATTGTAGTGATCAGTCACACCATCGTAGTGATCAGTCACACCATCGTAGTGATCAATCACACCATCGTAGTGATCAATCACACCATCGTAGTGATCAGTCACACTATTGCAGTGATCATTAACACCATAAGTGATCAGTCACACCATCATAGTGATCAGTCACACCATCATAGTGATCAGTCACACCATCGTAGTGATCAATCACACCATCGTAGTGATCAGTCACACCATTGCAGTGATCAGTAACACCATTGTAGTGATCAATCACACCATCGTAGTGATCAGTCACACCATCATAGTGATCAGTCACACCATTGTAGTGATCAGTCACACCATTGTAGTGATCAGTCACACCATTGTAGTGATCAATCACACCATCGTAGTGATCAGTCACACCATTGTAGTGATCAGTCACACCATTGCAGTGATCAATCACACCATCGTAGTGATCAGTCACACCATCGTAGTGATCAGTCACACCATTGCAGTGATCAGTCACACCATTGCAGTGATCAATCACACCATCGTAGTGATCAGTCACACCATTGTAGTGATCAGTCACACCATCGTAGTGATCAGTCACACCATTGCAGTGATCAATCACACCATAGTGATCAGTCACACCATCGTAGTGATCAGTCACACCATCGTATTGATCAATCACACCATAGTGATCAGTCACACCATCGTAGTGATCAATCACACCATGTAGTGATCAGTCACACCATCGTAGTGATCAGTCACACCATCGCAGTGATCAGTCACACCATCATAGTGATCAGTCACACCATTGCAGTGATCAGTCACACCATCGTAGTGATCAGTCACACCATCGTAGTGATCAATCACACCATCGTAGTGATCAGTCACACCATAGTGATCAATCACACCATCGTAGTGATCAATCACACCATAGTGATCAGTCACACCATCGTAGTGATCAATCACACCATAGTGATCAGTCACACCATCGTAGTGATCAGTCACACCATTGCAGTGATCAATCACACCATCATAGTGATCAATCACACCATAGTGATCAGTCACACCATTGCAGTGATCAATCACACCATCGTAGTGATCAATCACACCATCGTAGTGATCAATCACACCATAGTGATCAGTCACACCATCGTAGTGATCAATCACACCATAGTGATCAGTCACACCATCGTAGTGATCAGTCACACCATTGCAGTGATCAATCACACCATCATAGTGATCAGTCACACCATCATAGTGATCAGTCACACCATCGTAGTGATCAATCACACCATAGTGATCAGTCACACCATCGTAGTGATCAGTCACACCATTGCAGTGATCAATCACACCATCATAGTGATCAGTCACACCATCGTAGTGATCAGTCACACCATTGCAGTGATCAATCACACCATCGTAGTGATCAATCACACCATCGTAGTGATCAATCACACCATAGTGATCAGTCACACCATTGTAGTGATCAGTCACACCATTGCAGTGATCAATCACACCATCGTAGTGATCAATCACACCATCATAGTGATCAATCACACCAAGTCCAAACAAATAAATTTTTTCTTTTTTGCGTATTCCTGCCGTCTGCTTCTGAAGCTCAGAAACTCCAGAACCTGGTTCTGTAAAACCTTTAAGCCGAATCAGGTTCACGTCCTTCTGATGGCAGATTGAGTCCAGACGGTTTTCTGATGTCTGACGATAAAAGTAATTATAATGACAATGAAAACGATGATGATCATGGTGATAGTCATGCTAATAAATAATAATAATAATAGATAACGATAACGTTTAGGGCTGTTCCTTTTTCTCACTCTGACTCTGAATTCTTCCTCCTCTATAAAGTGTTCTGGCTGTGAAGCTCCTGTCGTAGCAGGATCCTGATCCTGGTCCTGGTGGAAGTCCAGGATCAGGATCACAGTGAAAGCTTCTGTAAGGTCGGGTGTGACTGGTCTTCCTTGTCTGTGTCCAACAGCCAGCCACAGCACCAGCCAGCTGTCCCAGAAGCTGAGGACCACCTACAAGGCTTCAACCAGCAAGGTACCAAACCAGAACCGGTCAGCTGGACCCGGGTCTGTGACGGTTTCAGGTGTTTGGGTTGTCTGGCAGGGATGAGGGAGAGGAAGGGTGATGAGGAAGATTTAGCCCAGAATAACTAGTTCCTCTCAAAAGTTACCAAGTTACCTAAACCAGTCAGTTATCTAAACCAGTCAGTTATCGAAACTAGTCAGTTACCTAAACCAGTCCCAGTTGCCTAAACCAGACAATTATCTAAACCAGTCTGAGTAACCTAAACCAGCCAGTTACCTATATCAGTCTGAGTTACCTAAACTAGTCAGTGATCGAAACCAGTCAGTTACCTGAACCAGTCAGTTACCTATACCAGTCTGAGTTACCTAAACTAGTCAGTGATCGAAACCAGTCTGTTACCTAAACCAGTCTGTTACCTAAACCAGTCAGTTATCTAAACCAGTCAGTTACCTAAACCAGTCCCAGTTGCCTAAACCAGACAATTATCTAAACCAGTCTGAGTTACCTAAACCAGCCAGTTACCTATATCAGTCTGAGTAACCTAACTAGTCAGTGATCGAAACCAGTCAGTTACCTGAACCAGTCAGTTACAAAACTTTTACCATCCCTTTCCTAACCATAATTATTAACCCATTCTAATTTCCCAACCATCCATTATCCAAACCCTCCTTTTTCCAACCAGTCAGTTACCTATACCAGTCCGAGTTACCTAAACTAGTCAGTGATCGAAACCAGTCTGTTACCTAAACCAGTCAGTTATCAAAACTAGTCAGTTACCTAAACCAGTCCCAGTTGCCTAAACCAGACAATTATCTAAACCAGTCTGAGTTACCTAAACTAGTCAGTGATCAAAACCAGTCTGTTTTCGAAACCAGTCAGTTACCTAAACCATCCCTCCATCCCCCCCCACCCCCTCCATCCCTCCATCCTCCTCCTGCAGATCGTGTCCAGCTTCAAGGCCACCACCGGGTCCCGGGCCCTGTGCCAGCTCCAGAAGGAGTACCTGGGTCACCGGGACGGGATCTGGGACCTGAGCGTGACCCGAACCCAGCCGGTGGTTCTGGGCACGGCTTCTGCAGGTACCACCTGATCCTCCAGACCATAATGATCCCTCATGGGCTTTGTTTTTTATAGACATGCAGGGACCTGATTGAGAGACCAGGTCCTGGATGCTTCTCTGCACCATTTCACGTCCAGATGCGGCGTCCTGATCCAACATGGCGGCCACGTGGCAGTTCAGGATCTAATCAACCCAGCCGACCCAGACCGAGAAGCTCAGACTTGGAGGAGGGACCACTTCTGTCATGGATGGGGTTGGATTTAAAAGACTGATGTGGACCAGACCACAGTTGTTACGGCAAGCCATCTATGCCAAAAATCATCACTGATTATACCTGTTATTAAAAACGGCACAAACAATGTTTTGTTAGTGTCAAATTACACCGTAAAACACGGCGTCACAACAGAGGCGCCCTGAATGGCGCAGATTCTTCAGTCTAACAGCAGAACGCTGCCGTATACGACGCTTTTCAGAAACAGAGCTGCGTCTTCCCACCGTGCATGTTAATGAGACGTCCGTTTAACCATCGCTGTTAAATCCTGCTCAGCCAATCAGTGAAAGGAAGGAGCAGCCTCACTGAGATCCAGAGAGGTGGATTACTCGCTCTGAGTTTTATTCTGTGTTCACTCATTCAGACTCGTCAACAGCTTGTGTGTTTGACCAACACATGAAAGCAGCGCTTCCTAAGCTGATGCAGTAGCGGAGTAGCTAGCTTAACCGACCAGTGCAGAGTTAATGTTCATGGATTTGATTCTCATGTATCACCTGTAAATCACCGGTAAAGGATGTCCAAGATTATCAACCAACATTGGCATTAAAATGTGATATCGGAAAATATTGGTATCGTTTTTTGGACCGATATTTTTAAAAACAAAATCTTGCGAGATTTCGTCAGTAAAATCTCACAAGACTTTGTTGTTCTGTAATTAAATCTGGCGAGATCTTGTTCCATCAGCGTTAGTCCAGCATGTCAAATAGTCCCTATTATCCTGGAAGAACTACATTTCCCAGCATTCCTTTCAGAGTCATGTGACTACTGCCAGGTGCAGCTGCTGCTGCTACAGACTGACTTGCTTTGAAGCTGCTTAAGTTGTTGGTTAAGTTACCAAGTTGTCAGAAACATTAGAATTCGCCACATGTTGGCTAATACCAGCTAGTATCTGATATCTACTAGCTATCTGATAGCTAGTATCTGATATATGATAGTATCTAATACCTGGTAGCTCTGATATCTGACACCCAGATGTCCAACATGAACTCCTCTGGCTGAGTTAAGGATACTTGGGATCTTTGCTCTCAGAGCAGAATATCGTATCTCTCAGAATATTAGAGATACAACCTCACAGTTGACTGCAATATCCTATATTGGATATTGAAATTTTAAGAGTTAGACAATATTGGATATCGTTTAAAAAGCCAATATTGAACATTCGTACTTTGGATGATGGACAAACGCTACTCTGTTCCTGAAAAAGCCGTGTTTATGGCGGTATTCTAATTTTTGATCGAAAAGCACCGTTATTTACAGTGCTCCTGTTATGACGCCACGTTTTATGACGTACGGCATACGTACAAACGCGTATAATAAGTGATGATTTTTGGCATGGATGGCTTGCCGTAGCTTGTGGTCTGGTCAGCATCAGTCTTTTAAATCCAACCTCCATGACAGAAGTGATCCCTCCTCCAGGTCTGAGCTCTGGGTGTGGGTCGTCTTGTTGAGGACTGATTAAATCCTGGCGTGAAATGCGTCCGCCACGTCGCCGCCATGTCTGCTTGCAGCGGGCGCGTCTTGGTGTAAAACACTGCAGTAAAGTATCTAACCGCGGTGTAAACGAGTGTATCACCCAGACTGACTAACTGCTACATATCCCCCCCCCCCCAGACCACTCGGCTCTGCTGTGGAGTATTGAAACTGGGAGATGTCTGCTGCGGTACGCTGGCCACGCAGGATCAGGTAAGTTTCCCCCTTCATCGGGAGTCTGGTGAAACCGCTGTGATCACTTCAAACGTAGGATACAAATAAAAGTAGAACGCAGCGATTCCTGATATCATCACGTTTTATTCCCTGAACGGATGATTATACTGGTGGTGGTGGTTTCCAGTAGAGAACCACGTCTGCTTGACTGCAGATCACCAGCATCCAGCCTGGTCCCGGCACACAGAGACTCCTTCTAGAATAAAACGTGGTGGTGTAACGTCTGACAGCGCGTCCCGCTGGGTTTGGACCCGGTGTCGTGTCACGTTCGGTCCTGACTGATGATGTCACTTCCTGTCTGACTCTGGTTTCTGTTCCAGTGAATTCCATCAAGTTTCACCCGACGGAGCAGACGGCTCTGACAGGTCAGTAAGTCCACCACATGACCCGGTACAGGTCTGGACCCAGACCCAGACCGAGCAGACAGCTCTGACAGGTCAGTAAGTCCACCACATGACCCGGTACAGGTCTGGACCCAGACCCAGACCGAGCAGACAGCTCTGACAGGTCAGTAAGTCCACCACATGACCCGGTACAGGTCTGGACCCAGACCGAGCAGACGGCTCTGACAGGTCAGTAAGTCCACCACATGACCCGGTTCAGGTCTGGACACAGACCCAGACCGAGCAGACAGTTCTGACAGGTCAGTAAGTCCACCACAACCAGGTACTGGTCTGGGTCCAGACCCAGACCGAGCAGACAGCTCTGACAGGTCAGTAAGTCCACCATATGACCCAGGGTCCTGGTCCAGGTCTGGGACCCAGACGTCCGGGTCTGAGGTCCACAGGTCAGTAAGTCCACTCACATGACCAGGTACAGGTCTGGGTCCAAACCCAGGTCGAGGTCAGACGGTCCTGACAGGTCAGTAACTGGTCCACCACATGACCCGGGTACAGGGTCTGGATCTGGACCCAGACCCAGGTCCAGGTCTGACAGGTCAGTGAGTCCAGCACATGACCGGGTCCAGGTCTGGGCCCAGACCCGGACCGAGCAGACGGCTCCAGGTTCAGTAAGTCCACCAAGTCCCGGTTGAGGTCTGGACCCAGACCCAGACCGAGCAGACGGTTCTGACAGGTCCGGGTACGGGTCCACCAGATGACCCGGTCCAGGTCTGGACCCAGACCCAGACCGTATTCTGATCCGGTTCTGATTCAGGTCAGGGTCCACCACATGACCCGGTCCAGGTCTGGACCCAGACCCGGGCAGACGGCTCTGACAGGTCAGGGTCCACCACATGATTCCCAGGTTCAGGTCTAGGACCGAGACCCGGACCGAGCAGACGAGTTTGTCCAGTTCCAGGTCAGGAAGTCCACCGGTAACCAGGGTCCGAGTCTAAAGTCCTTGTGATCCTTGAGCCGGTCTGGAGACCAGACCGCCCACATCTGGAGCTAGTCAGGGTCCAAGTCCAGGCCCAGCCAGGGTCGAGGTCAGTCTGAGTACCCCTTAGGGTCTGCGCACCCCCCAATCCCCGTACTAGTTGAAGTCCGTCAGTAAGTCCAGTTGAGGAGGATCTGGTCCAGTCCGGACCTGGAGGAGGGGGCGGTCAGGGGGAGGGGCCCTAGGTCTCAGTCTGTCGCCAGGGTCTGGGTACAGATCTGGGTCTGGTTTGAGTCCGGCTCAATGTCCAGGTGGGGGCCGGCAGTCTGGTGACCAGTTCCAGATCTGGATTCAGGTCCAGGTCCGACGGGCCGGGGTCCCGCTCACCGGTCCAGGTCCAGGTGGGGTTCAGGGTACCTGGTAAACTGCAGTCTATCAGTTCCAGGTGTGGAGTCAGGTCCAGGTTCCTGTCCAGAACCACAACTGGATTCAGGTGGTGAGGAGGTGTGGGGCTGGGTCCAGTTTACCTGGTACAACAACTGGTCCAGTTCCAGTCTGGATTCAGGAACAGGTCCAGGGCTGGGTTTGGGTTCAACAACTTATGTCAGTGGATGAGGAGCAGGAGGAGGGTTCAGTTTACATGGTAAACACCAACTTAGGTCAGGGTCAGGAGAAGAGGAGGGTTGTTCCTACCTCTGGAGACCAGACCACCCACAGTCTGGCAGCTACAGGGTCCAGCTCCCGGCCCCCCCACCAGCACCGGATGTCAGTGTGAGTACCCCGTCCCCCCCCCCACCCCCCAAACACCCCCACCCCGTAACCAGTGGTGACGGGCCGAGCCTCCGCAGGCTTCGTGTGACCAGGAACAAGAACTCGTCGGACCGGGAGGAGGAGGACGGTGAGGGGTGTGGACCTGGTACCCACCATCCGTGTCGCCACGGCAACCCTGCGGAGCCACGAGGGGTGGTGATCGCGGCTTATTGGTGGTGGGCGGCCGGCAGGTGGGACGGCGTACCTGGGATCAACAGCCAACCTGTACGAGGAGGAAGGAGGAGACGGCCGTAGCTGGTGCACAACCACGCTCACCGGTACGTGAGGAAGAGGAGGGTTGTTTACCTGTAAACAACAACAACTTCTGTCAGTGGTGAGGAGGAGGAGGAGGGTTGTTTACCTGGTAAAAACAACAACTTATGTCAGTGGTGAGGAGGAAGAGGAGGGTTGTTTACCTGGTAAACAACAACAACTTATGTCAGTGGTGAGGAGGAAGAGGAGGGTTGTTTACCTGGTAAACAACAACAATTTCTATCAGTAGCCGGAGGAGGGTTGTTTACGTAATACAACTACTGTCTTTGCTGAGTAATACGAGGTGTTACTACTACTGCCTCTACGAGTACAACTATCACTACTACTACTGCCTTTGCCAGTAATACTATTACTACTACTGCCTCTATGAGTAACTATTTATTACTTCTGCCTCTACTAGTACTACTAGTACTACTACTGCCTCTGCTAGTACTACTATTACTTCTGCTCTGCTAGTACTACCACTGCCTCTACTAGTACTACTAGTTGTACTACTCCCTCTACTAGTACTACTATTGCTCCTCTGCTGGTACTACTTTTACTCTGCCTCTGGTAGTACTACTATTGCTACTACTGCCTCTACCAATACTACTACTGCCTCTACTAGTACTACTACTGCCTCTGCTGGTACTATAATTACTCTACTACTACTGCCTCTACTAGTACTACTACTGCCTCTACTAATACTACTAGTACTACTACTGCCTCTGCTAGTACTACTACTGCCTCTGCTAGTACTACTACTGCTACTACTCTCCACTAGTACTACTCCTGCTACTATACTGCTAGTACTACTATTGCTACTACTGCCTCTGCTAGTACTACTACTTCTGCCTCTGCTAGTACTACTAGTTGAACTACTACTCCTACTAGTACTACTACTGCCTCTGCTAGTACTCTCACCTCACTACTAACTACTAACTGCCCACTAAATATACTGCCTCTACTAATATTACTAGTACTACTACTGCCTCTGCTAGTACTCCTACTGTCTCTGCTAATACCACTAGTACTACTGCTGCCCATACTAGTACTACCACTAATAATAATACTAGTAGCAATAGTAGTGGCAGTATCAATACTAACAGTGGCAGGAGTGGATAAAGTAGTATTAGTAGTACTAGTAGTGGGCAGCAGTAGTAGTGCTAGTTGCAGCAGTTGTAGTACAAGTAGTATTAGTAGTCGTACTAGTAACAGGCAGCAGTAAAAGTACTGTGGACCCCTCTGATGCGGTTCTTGTCCCCCCTCCAGGCCACGACCAGGAGCTGACCCACTGCTGCACCCACCCCACCCAGCGCCTGGTGGTCACGGCGTCCAGGGACACCACCTTCAGACTCTGGGACTTCAGAGACCCGTCCATCCACTCCGTCAACGTCTTCCAGGGACACACCGAGTGAGTCGCTCCACATACATGAACACACACAGGTACACACGCAGGTACAGGTACACGCACAGGTACACACGTTCGTACAGGTACATATACATGTACACACACATGTACACACACAGGTACAGGTACACATACACGTACACGCACATGTACAGGTACACATACAGGTACACGCACATGTACACACGCAGGTACAGGTACACACGTTGGTACAGGTACATATACATGTACACGCACATGTACACACACAGGTACAGGTACACACATACAGGTACATGCACAGGTACACATACAGGTACACGCACAGGTACACATACAGGTACAGGTACATATACAGGTACACACACAGGTACAGGTACACATACAGTACATCTGCATCTGCATCAGCTCTGCTGCAGTTTCTCTTCCGTCCACCAGGTGGAGCTGCTGCTCTTCCTCTGATCCTCCTGCCTGCATTTCCTTCATCTTCTCTGTATTTCACTGTGATGAAGCGACTGCTTAGAGGAGGAAACACGAGGAACGACCACTAACAGGGAGGAAGGACATGCAGTACTGTACTATACTTTACTGTACTATACTTTACTGTACCATATACGCACTGATGTTTGAGCCCCGTTCTGGGTCTGGTTCATCTGTCCGGACCTACAGAATATTCAGTTCCAGGACGACAGAAACATGAAAACTAGCAAAAGAAAGTCTCGACTCTTCTTGCATTGGAGAAAACAGCTTTTTCAGATCTTCAGAGAAGAAGAACATCAGCTGGTTGCTTTGACCAAAAACCCCAGAAAAACAATGTTTTGTGTCACGAGGACGTTCAAGCAGAAAAGTCACTTTGATGCCGATATTTTTACTTTAGTGACGCTTAATGAAAATCTAAACAGTTGTTTATTTCTAGGAAACAACAAAAACAACACCGAGAAAAGGTTTTGGTGGCAAAATAAAATTGTCTATAAAAATTTTTTAAATTAAATTTTAAAAATGAAAAATCTTCTCCCTCCATGTTTGATTCTTTGGTAACTTTCCTTATTTGCATCTGTGACGTTTGTTTACTGTTTTTATGTTTATGTTTATTCTTCTTTGTGCATCATTTCATCTGACGTTTAATAAAGCTACTGGACTCGTCATATTTGGTTTTGAGACCAAACATTGGCTCGTTGGACCAGAACCTCGTTATCAGGTCCTCGTTGGACCAGGTCCTTGTTGGACCAGGTCCTCGTTGGACCAGATCCAGCAGCGGCCTTCCCACCCTCCAGACATGATGGGGTGCAACGATTTGATTCGTATCACGATTCCTGGTTTCTGGTTCGATTCAGAGTCACTGAACTGAATCGTATCGTTCTAAATGAACCGATATCTGTGAATTGGATCAGGAATCAGGAATCAGGAATCGTGAAAAGAATCAAATCATTGTTGACCGGATCGTCACACCTCTAGATGGGTTACCTGCCCAGGTGCACCTGCCTCAGACTCCAGCCACCAAGAAGCTGATCAGAGAGGAATGATGATGATGATGATGGTGGTGATGATGTTGCTGGACGATGATGGTGATGTTAAGGAGATGATGATCGTGATGATGGGATGATGACAGTGATGGTAAAGGTGATGATGATGATGGTGATGACGATGATGGTGAAGAGGATGATGATGATGGTGATGACGACATAGATGGTGAAGAGGATGATGATGATGGTGATGATGATAGATGGTGATGAGGATGATGATGATGATGATGATGATGATGACGATGATGGTGATAATGATGATGGTGATGATGACGATGATGGTGAAGATGATGATGATGTGGGTGATGATGTTGATGATGATGGTGATGATGATGATGTTGATGATGATGCTGGGGATGATGGTGATGATGATGGAGATGATGGTCGGATGAGATGATGGTGTGATGATGGTGATGACAGTGATGGTGAGATAATGATGATGGTGATGACGACATAGATGGTGAAGAGGATGATGGTGATGACGACATAGATGGTGAAGAGGATGATGATGCGGGTGATGATGATGATGGCGATGATGGTGATGATGATGATGGTAGTGATCACGACAATGATGGTGAAGATGATGATGTGGGTGATGATGTTGATGATGATGGTGATGAAAACATAGATGGTGAAGATGATGATGATGTGGGTGATGATGTTGATGATGATGGTGATGATGATGATGGCGATGATGATGATGGAGATTGATGATGATGGTGATGACGACAGATGGGAGATGATGATGATGGTGATGATGATGATGGTAGTGATCCGACAATGATGGTGAAGATGATGATGATGTTGATGATGATGATGATGATGGTGGCTGGTCCGTCGGCCCCTCCTGACCTCATAAGTCTGTTATTCCTGCGTCTTCTCAGCCACATCCTCCTCTTCCTCCGCTCTTCATCTCTCTTCCATTTATCCTCCTCTTCCTCTGCTCTTCATCTTTTTGCTGTTAATCCTCCTCTTCCTCTGCTCTTCATCTCCCTCCCGTTAATCCTCCTGTGTGTAATTTGGCTGTTAACACTCAGCTGCTCGTTTCAGGACGGCTCCGACCAGAACGTGTGTGTTTGAACATGTGTGTGTGTGTGTGTGTGTCTGCACACACATTCTTGTACATCTATCTTAGTGAAGACATCTATTGTCATAATGCATTCCCTAACCCTAACCATCACAGCTGATTGCCTAAACCTAACACAACTCTAACTCTACATGGCTTTTTTGTGAAGAACAGCCAAAATGTCCTCACTTCGTTGGTTAAACTTGCAAAACGGTCCTCATGCTGATTGCTGAACAAGTACACGCGTTTCTTCATGTGTGTGCGTGTGTTTCTGCACGTGTGTGTGTTTCTGCGTGCATGTGCGTGTGTTTTTGCGTGCGTGTGCTGGCTGCTGCTCTCTGGCAGCCTCTGAGTGGAAGTGGGGGATTACGTGGAGCTCATCATGTTCAACCCCAACACGTTTAATTCCTGCAGATCCACTCTAATTCTTCCCAGAGACAATAGTTGTAATGAGATTAAACATCAGTGTGAACAGCAGCTCTCCTCTGTCCTCGCTTCCTTTCCTCCATCCTCTCCTCGTGTCCTCCATCCTTGCATCCTTCCCAGTGGCTTCATCTCGGTGCAGCCAGACCGCACATCTGCAGACTGCAGAGAAATATGATGGTTTGCAGCTGGAATAATCTGGAGTGACTCTGGTTCTGCTGCAGGAGGTGTAAACGGGGGCTAACGGCATCACCACCATCTCTGCTGGAGAAGCGGAGGGAAACACCGTCAGCCTCAGACTGAACACTGTTCAGCTGAAACTGAAAAACTTTGGAACGTTGCCACATGACAACTGATCAATATCCCTGAGGAACCAGAAGTAACCAAATACAATCCCACTATAAACGTAATGTGTGCAGATTTCCTGTAAACTGACTGACTGATCAGTTAAGCTGGTTGTGCTCTGATATGCTAATGATTCAAAAATCAGTAAAAGCTGTTCAGTGTGGGAGTCAGAATGATGTAGTTGCACCATTTGTCCACTAGATGGAGCTCCGATTCAGTCCTCACCGGCGTCTTCTCACTAACTACAGCAGTAAAATACAACCAGGCAACACTACGTTTATAACAACGTTGCTAGGCAACGCTCCGGTGCAGAGCGTGACCTCAGCTAGGTTTATAACAGTGTTGCTAGGCAACGCTACAACCAACCATAGACTGTATATAATTACTGGACGTAGCTTCCGGTCTCTTCTGAATAGAGAAATGTGAAGCCAGGTGGGCGTGTCTTACCGTCGCCATCTTGCCGTGTCACGTACGTCGTCACTCCAGGAAAATCCTAAAATGGGCACAGCGCGGCCGCGGGGCAAATGATTGACAGCTGACGTACTGTGGGCTAAACGCTAACTGAGCTAACACGAAACTAAGAGGAGCTAACAAAGATAAGCCCCCTAAGCGGCATGGTTAAGGTAAGACATGCTTAGACTTGCAATTCGCTGACTAAACACCGCCGTTGTGCGACTCTGTAACAAACTGAGACCTTATTAAGAGCAAAGAAGGTGCTAACTAGGAGCCTCCGGTCGGCAGGCGGAGCTTCCGGTCTGCCGCATGTCAATCATAAGGACACGCCCTTAATTATGTGTAATTTGAAGAATAAATAACATCTAAACGAATGAGTTATAAAAAAAATTACCCCCTCACAGTTGACATGAAGGTAAACTTGACCTAATAAACCTAAAATGATTTTTTGAACCAGGCTGTAAACCTGTTTATTTCTGCTGTGAAGTTGGCGTTTTTAACATGGGAGTCTATGGGGATTTGCTCGCTCTTGGAGCCCTAGGTGAAGGGGACACTATTTACAACAAGGAGCGGCCACTTTCTAGGCGTTTGCCCCTCACCACACCTCCGCCCAGCCTATTGTATTTTCAGGACCTGGTTTTATCAGACTGCAGATTTTCTTTGTCTCCGGTCTGAGGGAGTCCCGACCTTGGCTGTCAGAGACTGTTGTCTCATTAAGTCCCCCACCCCCCCCCTAAAAAGCCTTTAACCTTAATCAACCTTTTCAGCAATTAGCCCCCCTCCCTCCCCCCCCCCCCCCCCCCCCTCCCACGTCTCCTGCTCTGCTCTCAGGTTGATGAACCTTTAGGTCAGTTTTCGTCCGTCCCCTGTTCTGGTCCCACAGGTTCTGGTCTGGTTTTTAGACCCGAATGGCCTCGTCAGTTAGGATGGATTTATCTGGAGAGACCAAATGCAGAACCAGGACTGTGTGGTTCTGGTTCCGCATCAGGAACAGGGAGGTGGAGCTGGACCGTTGGAGAACATTGTGATCCAGACGGCTGCATCCTCTTTCTTCCTCATCCTGACGCTCCTCTTCATCGCATCTCCGTCCACATCATGTCGACGACTCAAACGCTCCTGAGCGAGTAGCTTCCGCCTCGTAGTGATGCATGAACGAAGATGTCTCCGTGTTGTCTCTCACCCGTCCTACCTGCTGCAGGTGTGCTGACGTGAAACCGGCAATAAATGTTTAACTGTGGATTAAAACTCCAGCAGAGCAGAGGGAAAACCTGGATCAGGATCCCGGCTGAAACGCCGTCTCTGATTCCCTTCTCCTCTCTGGCCCCCAGCACCGTCACGTCCGCCGTCTTCACCGTGGGCGACAACGTGGTCTCAGGAAGCGACGACCGCACTGTCAAAGTCTGGGATCTGAAGAACATGAGGTCGCCCATAGCAACCATCCGGACCGACTCGGCCGTGAACAGGTAGGTGGAGATGGGGTGACCTGAGGTGGGTGGAGACGGGTAGGTAAGACAGGAGACCTGCAGCAGGACCTACGTCCACTGCAGATCTCGGTCAGCCATAATCTCTGAACGTTTGACTGTTTTTCATCTTTCAGGATCAGCGTTTCGGCCAATCAGAAGATCATCGCGCTGCCACACGACAATCGACAAGTGCGTCTGTTTGACATGAGCGGCGTGAGGCTGGCCAGACTTCCCCGCAGCAACAGGATGGTGAGGATGGACGGAGGCTGGTGGACGAGCGCAACATCCGCCTCCTGAAACTGACCTGTGTTTGTGTCCGCAGGGCCACCGGAGGATGGTGTGCTGCACCGCCTGGAACGAAGAAAACCAGACCTGCAACCTGTTCACCTGCGGCTTCGATAGGCAGGCTATCGGTTGGAACATCAACATCCCCGCCCTGCTGCAGGAGAAGTGATGGACACGCAGGAAAACCAGGAGCCTGATGACCATCCTTCCATGTTCGCCCAGGAAAACCCTGAAATCAGACTTCACCGCCCAGGAAAACCCTGAAATCAGACTTCACCACCCAGGAAAACCCTGAAATCAGACTTCACCGCCCAGGAAAACCCTGAAATCAGACTTCACCACCCAGGAAAACCCTGAAATCAGACTTCACCGCCCAGGAAAACCCCGACTCACTGACTTCACCACCCAGGAAAACCCTGAAATCAGACTTTACCGCCCAGAAAACCCCGACCTGACTTCACCACCCAGGAAAACCCTGAAATCAGACTTCACCGCCCAGGAAAACCCTGAAATCAGACTTTACCGCCCAGGAAAACCCTGAAATCAGACTTTATCACCTAGGAAAACCCTGAAATCAGACATTACCGCCCAGAAAACCCCGACCTGACTTCACCGACCGGGAAAACCCTGAAATCAGACTTCACCGCCCAGGGAAGCCCAGACTTCTGACTTCACCGCCCAGAAAACACAGACCTGACTTCACCACCCAGGAAAACCCTGAAGTCAGACTTTATCGCCCAGAAAACCCTGAAATCAGACTTTACCGCCCAGGAAAACCCGAACCTCAGACATTTCCACCCGGAAAACCCCGACCTGACTTCACCACCCAGGAAAACCCTGAAATCAGACTTTACCACCCAGGAAAACCCTGAAATCAGACTTTACCGCCCAGGAAAACCCGAACCTCAGACTTTTCCACCCAGAAAACCCCGACCTGACTTCACCACCCAGGAAAACCCTGAAATCAGACTTTATCACCTAGGAAACCCGAAATCAGACTTTATCGCCTAGGGAAATCAGACTTCTACCACCCAGAAAACCCTGAAGTCAGACTTTACCACCCAGAAAAACCCTGAAATTAGACTTTATCACCCAGAAAACCCTGAAGTCAGACTTTACCACCCAGGAAAACCATGAAATCACACTTCAAAACCCAGGAAAGCCCAGACCTCGGATTTTACCGCCCAGAAAACCCAGAATTCAGACTTTACTCTCAGAAAACCCAGAAATCAGACTTTACCTCCAGAAAACCCAGAAATCAGACTTTACTGCCCAGAAAACCCTGAAATCAGACTTCACCACCTAGGAAAACCCCAACCTCGGACTTTACCGCCCTGGAACGGCGTTAACTTCCAACACATTGATCTGTCCTAACATTTGTGCATTTGAGGATGTTTTAACAGGAAGCTGGAAACCAGTAAACTCAGATGTAGCTGAAAACTTTCTTCTTCTGTTCCCGACCGTGTTGACATGTCCGAGGCCTCCTCCTCTGTTTCATGTGAACGTTTTTCTTCGTTGGTGTTTGCTGGGTGGCGTCTCGTCATGAAGCTGACCTCCGTTGTTTAGGTTGTTTACGAAGCTGTCTGAGATAAATGTGATGTAAATATTCGTTGCCTGAATCAGCGAGCTGAGTTTCAGTCCGTGTCTCTGATTTTAGTTGTTTTTATCATTTTAAAATGTTTAAATATTTTGTGGAGAAATGAAACATATCACATTCAGGCTTGCGTAGACTGTCTTAAAACCAGATCTGAGTCCCGGTCTTATGGTTAAACTGGGAGATTTGGACCTCTAAGTTCGGGTCTAATGGTTAAACTGGGAGATTTGGACCTCTAAGTTCGGGTATAATGGTTTAACTGGGAGATTTGGACCTCTGAGTTCTTGTCTAATGGTTTAACTGGGAGATTTGGACCTCTAAGTTCCGGTCTAATGGTTAAACTGGGAGATTTGGACCTCTGGGTTCAAGTTTAATGGTTAAACTGGGAGATTTGGACCTCTGAGTTCCAGTCTAATTGTTAAACAAGGAGATTTTGGCCTCTGAGTTCGAGTCTAATGGTTTAACTGGGAGATTTGGACCTCTGAGTTCTAGTCTAATTGTTTAACTGGGAGATTTGGACTTCTAAGTTCCGGTCTAATGGTTAAACTGGGAGATTTGGACCTCTGGGTTCAGGTCTAATGGTTAAACTGGGAGATCTGGACCTCTGAGTTCCTGTTTAATGGTTAAACTGGGACAATTGAACCTCTGAGTTCCAGTCTTATGATTAAATTGGTAGATTTGAACCTCTGAGTTCCAGTCTAATGGTTAAACTGGGAGATTTGGACCTCTGGGTTCAAGTCTAATGGTTAAACTGGGAGATTTGGCCTCTGAGTTCAGGTCTAATGGTTAAATCGGGAGATTTGGATCTCTGAGTTCAGGTCTAATGGTTTAACTGGGAGATTTGGACCTATGAGTTCTAGTCTAATGGTTAAACTGGGAGATTTGGACCTCTAAGTTCCGGTCTAATGGTTAAACTGGGAGATTTTGGCCTCTGAGTTCCAGTCTAATGGTTTAACTGGGAGATTTTGGCCTCTGAGTTCCAGTCTAATGGTTTAACTGGGAGATTTTGGCCTCTGAGTTCCAGTCAAATGGTTTAACTGGGAGATTTTGGCCTCTGAGTTCCAGTCTAATGGTTAAACCTGGAGATTTGGACCTCTGAGTTCTGGTCTAATTGTTCTCAGACTTGTGGGTCTGGTTCTGTTACGTTGCCTTGTGTTTTATGTTTACAGATTTCTTTCTTGATCATCAGGGGAAGCTATAACCGCTGCACTGGATCGTTTGGAATTGAATCGGGCCTGAACATGATGCAGGTCCATGTTCTGCTGGGTCTGGTTCTGTGTATCATGTATGTTTTCCCTCAGAAACAGAAGCAATAACTCTGAGTCTGTCCCTGTCTCTGGGACCAGACTGGACTGAACCGGATTGAAGGAAATGCTGTCTGCCCCACATGTGCAATACTGGACTCAGTCCTGCTGTAGTTGATGATGTGAACTGTCTCTGATGTCCGGATGTTTCCTGCATGAGTCAGTGTAATCTAGTCATGAACCCGCCTTATTGTTGCATCCCAGATCAGCATGCGTTCCCCCCCCCACCTTTAGATAACAAACTGTTCACCGCAGATGGGACTTTTATTCCCGGCTCATTCAGGGAACGCCGCAGCATCGGAGTCGGGGGATGAGGAGATGTGATCTGGACCGATAGGTGAAGGGATTGTTGGACGGGGGTGGGGGTGGGGGGGTTGTCTGCGGTGAGACTTCATTATGTGCTCGACTCCTCCTGCTTCTTTGTGCTCTCTGACACCTCCAATAAAAACATGTCATCTCCTCCTTCAGCCTCTTCTCCTTTATTCAACTCACACTTTTTATTAACTTCAGAAACGTTTCTGTGAATAATCACGTCTGGATGAGAATAAATCTTTATGCATACAGATCCGGCTCGGAGGCGGCGACATCACTTCCTGATATGAAGGAAAGTTCTCCAGCCACCGACGTCTCCTGATGTTCAGGAAGGTTTCCTCCGTAGTTACAGAGAAATGTTCACATTTACTCGAGTTTGAAGAAAATGTTTGAACTTCTACGATGGATGTTGGGATTTGATTTTCATGTTTCAGGAATAATGTGTCATAGAGCATTCTGTTTTATGTCAGTACAGTTTTAAGGTTAATGGCTACGAACAGGTACGGTGAGGTGGGAGCACCGGGAACCGCATTCATGGGGGGGCAGAATAAAAGCTGTTGATGTTCTGACCAGATTCCCGAATCTACTGCCAAACCTAAACGCTTCAAGTACTGATGGAAGGAAAAAGTCCACTGAGTTGAAGAATCATCCATCCATCCATTTGTCCGTCCGTCCATTGGACAGCTGGTTCCGGCCTGATCCAGACCTCCATCAGCCGGTCTGAGTAAATGCTGGACTATGCAGGTACAAAGCTCCACATGTTTTTAACCACCAGCAGGTTTCTGGTTCTGGTCTCTGGTGGAGACGAAGCTCCACTGCAGTTGCAGAACTGGTGTCTGGTGTGTTCAGGTGTGTTTTTAATCCAGGTACGTTTCTGTTTCTGTATGTGAAGGATTATTTTTAAACTTTAATTTGATGATGAAATTATTTAAATTTAATTCTCGACAATACAAAGCATGAATGAGACCTGAACCCAGCCCCTCCTGAGTCCAGGTCCTCCTCCCAGCACCCTGAGCTATTCTTCCAGACATGTGATACCTTCGCTGGCATCATTTTCACTCAGAACTTTCAGTTTCACTCTGAAGAAGTAAGAAAGTTTATCTTCGAACTAAAATTGGTCTCAGGCATCGTTACAGGGACTCAAACCTGCAACCCGTTGATCTCCAGCAGGTCCGCCATCACCCTAAACTACCCTCCCACACTCCTCCATAGACTTCAGAATATTTCTTAGTCTTTCATTTGGTGTCCAAAGTTAAAAGTTTTACCATTCAGAAGGTTTGATCCCACTTGTTCCGAGAGTCCGGGGATCCAGTCCTCAGGATGAGATCTGTTCCCACAGACACACAGGTTTCATGTTTCACGTTTGGTCTAAAAAAAAAAAAAAACAGCCCCAAAGCTCCTCATCTACCTCCCATGGGTCTGCCGTGGAGGAACTCAACTGGATCGTTCTGCTTGCAGCAACAGCTCATCATCATCATCCTCCTCCTGAGCTGTGACAGGATCACCACAGTTCCTCGTCTGTATGCATCAATGTCAACTACATGAACTAGTAGTTTAGTTACTAGTCATAGTTTATTATATTTTATTTTATGCACCGTGGGTTTGAGAGAACTGTAATTTTTCATCTGTATTGTATGTCTAACGTGGCACATTTGACAATAAAGTTGACTTTGACTTTGAACTAGTTTTTACTGCTATGTCATCACTTCTTTAATATGTTGTAGAGCAAACTCTGCCATATTTGTTAAATTGATGGTTCGCCTTATACATTGCCTGGCCAAAAAAAAAAGTCGCCAACAAAAAAAGGTCAAACATTTAACATTTGGTTGGAGCCTTTAGCTTTGATTGCAGCAGCATTCGCTGTGTTTCCAGAAGCTTCTGCAATGTCACCAGATTTATTTGCATCCTGTTGCATCAATTTTTCACCAAGATCTTGATGATGATTGTAGAGTCTGACCACAGCACATCCCAAAGATTCTCAATGGGGTTCAGGTCTGGACTCTGTGGGGGCCAATCCATGTGTGAAAATGATGTCTGATGATCCCTGAACCATCTTTCACAATCTGAGCCCGATAAATTCTGGCACGGCCATCTTGGAATATGGCCGTGCCATCAGGAAAGAAACATCCATTGATGGAATAACCTGCTCATTCAGTATATTCAGGTATCAGCTGACCTCATTATCTGAGCTCATACTGTTGCTGAACCTGGACCTGAGCAACTGCAGCAACCCCAGATCATCACACTGCCCCCACAGGCTCATACAGTAGCACTAGGCATGATGCTGCATCACTTCATCTGCCTTTCCAGCCACATTTCTTCCTGGAAGACGATGGTCCACTATCCTTCCAGTTTTTTTTAATGCGTTGGACTGTTCTGAACCCAGTTTTAGTAGTTTCTGCATCTCCTTAGATGTTTTCACCTCTTGATGCCAATGATCTGACCCTTCTCAGACAGACTAACATCTTTTCCACGACCACGGATGTGTCTTTCCACATGGTTATTTAGGAAATAAGAAGCAAGTCATTGCACCAGTTGGGGTTAAATAACTTGTTGCCAGCTGAAAGATAATCGCCCATGCAGTAATTATCCAATAGGAGGCTCGTACCTATTTGCTTAGTTAAATCCAGGTGGCGACCTTTTTTTTTGGCCAGGCAGTGTATATTCTATTGTTAAGAAACTTTATAGCCTAGCTAGCTAACTAAAGTGTTCTAACGTTGTTCTAGCGCTGTCCATGTTCCATGCAGGTATGTTATGAAATATCAGTGTGTTAATTCATTACTATTGTTACTGAGACGATTTATGCCTGTGCTTTGTATTTTAAAAGCTGCAATTTACAGTTCTTAAAAAGATAAAATGGTAATGATCTGAATTAGGTGAAATTACTCATGAATTCCTTTCAATTTAGCTCCAACCCCCGTGATTTAAAGAAAATTGTATTTCTTTGGTTTAGTCTTTTTTTGTTGTTTTATTTTAATCCACTATACAATCACAATCTGTCACTATTAGTTATATTTTAATTTCTTATAATATGGGTAATCCTCATTTATTCACACACACATCCTTGTACTTCTATTTTTGTGAAAACATTCATTGACATAAAACTTCATATATGTTAATCATGCCAAAGAATAGAGAAAGAATACTTTCAATAATGATGTCTATGTCTGATTATTTGCTCGTTGGAGTACAATATGCCATTTTTGGGTGTTTTCAATGATGAAAAATTTCATTGGAAAGCACATGTATCATTTATCTGTAACAAGGTTGCTAAGAATATTGGTGTCATCAGCAGGATTAGGCATGTCTTATCTAGGAAAACCCTTATATCACTTTATTATGCTTTATTTGATCTATTTCTTTCTTATTGTAATCTTGTTTGGGCACTTCCGGAACAAACATCAATACTTTGTTACTTTGCAGAAATGATTTCTCAGAATTATTGCATTTTCTGAACCACTTGCAGGCTCAGGCCCCTTGTTCCGAAAACATGATATCTTGAATGTTTATGACATCAATGTGTATCAGCTCTGCATATTTGTGTTTCAGCATAGAATGAACTTTTTACCTCTTCGTTTTCATAATATATTTATGTCCAAAAATCAAGATAGTTATCAGACAAGAAATTCTTCTGATCTCCACATTGCCTACTTTAGAAATGCTCTTAGGCAATTTTTAATCCATTATCAAGGTCCACGTCTCTGGAATCAGTTACCTGACTATTTGGGGAAAAAAAAAATCATTTAAAAAAGCTCTCAAAAGATACCTTGTTAATAAAATAACGTAACATTCTTCTTGTACTCGTTATTTTACACACATATGTTATTTTTTTATATTTCATCGTGTACTGGGAAGCTCTGACAAACTCATTCTGATACTGGACATGACCACATATGGAAATGACAGCTTTTTGGACAATTTTTGACTAAAGGGTAAGACAAAGACATGTCTTATCCCCTGGCCATCCCTTTGCCCTAAGTGTAGGTGCACAACCCCCCCTTGTCCTAACACCATAATGCCCATAGATGGCAGCATCGCTCTACCAGATGTCCAGAAATTCTCCCTTCACGCATTTGTGATCCTTTTACATGCGTTCAACTAAGTCTCTATGCTGTTTCTCCCTGCTTTGGCCACTTCGTGGTACCTGTACATGGGGTGGTAAAATCACCCCATGTATGGATGGCCAATCCAATGAATGGTATTTGGACTCCCTTCACTAATTTTGTCCGCCAGTGTGTCCTTTGTCCATCAATAGGTCCTTTTGTACACTGGCACTCCTTTTGGTCTGCTTCACTCTGGGACCGTTTTAAGGGGCCCTGAACACCCTGAAAGGACCCAAACTAGAGACCTGCAATGGGCGGGAATTCCCGCGAGTCCTGCAGGACCTGCCAAATTGGGCGGGATCGGGCAGGACTCACAGCCACGGGCGAGAGCGGACAGTCAGGCTGGTCCCGAGCTCCTCCTGCAGATGTCCAGAATGACTCACAGAGTCGGTCTATTGGCATGACCCATAGGTCACTCTATGAAGGGGCTAGGAATGCCAAATGCCAAAAATGCCAAAATTGCCAAAAGTCAAACAGTGTAGAGGAGTCACTCTATCAGGCTGCAGTCAAATTTTGCCTCAAAACTTGTTAATAGGGAAATGCTATCCAAAAAGACACATTTGTACTCGTGCAAGAGTTTTTGAATGTGCATGTTTATCTATGACACTTGTGCATATGTCCCATGCACTTGCATGTGAATAATATACATGTCCACACCCATGGCTGACGTGCACGTGTTGGTGTCAACAACAATCGTGAGGGATTGCCAGTTGACATTATGTACAGTGGCGGTCCTTGTACATTGAGGGGATTGCAATTGGACACTTAGCTTGGACACTTGTTTTTGACCCCTGGTTGAGAGGGATTACCTTTGGACTACATGTCATGTGACAATCCTTTTGGATAAAACTAAGGAAGATTGCCATCAGACAGCTGGTGTCCACACTTAAATTGGACACGTTAACTGCCATTGGACTGTCTGTTAGGTGGCAGTCCTTTAGAATTGTAAGGAGAGGGAGTGCCATTGGACACTTGTTTTCCACACTTTTTAGACCCTTTTGTGCTCGTGCACAAGTTTTGAGCATGCATGTGTATCCATGATGCTCTTGAACATGTCCCGTGCATGTGAATAATATGTGCGTGCAGGCCTATGGCTGACGTGCACGTGCTGGTGTCGACAAAAATCTCGAAGGATTGCCAGTTGTCTGTTTAGATTGAGGAGATTGCCATTGGCCACTTGGCTTAGATACTTGTTTTTCACCTCTGGTTCAGAAGGATTTCCATTGGAAACCTGGTGTCCACACTGCTTTTGTACAGATCTTGAGAGGGATTGCCTTTGGACTGTTTGTCAGGTGGTAATCCTTTAGGATCATAGTGAGAGGGAGTGCCATTGGACACAGGTTTAGACACTTGTCTTTGACCACATGTACAGAGGGATTGCCTTTGGAATAAATTTCAGGTGGCAATCCCATAGAATAACACTGAAAGGTATTGCCACTGGACACCTGGTGTCCACACTACTGCACTCCATTCTGGTACACGGTGTTCAAGGGGATTGTCACTGGACAGTGAATGATCCTTTCATGCGCAGTGAGGTCAAATGGGGTCAAAAGGTGGTCTTTTCTCACCAGAGACCACACAGAAAATTCTGCCAGGCCTTCCTGTAATGTTTTTTGGGCAATGTTGTCTAAATGAGCTCATTGTAGACCAGCAAGTTGGCCAAGGGCCCTGCCTTTGCCCCATGAACGGGGGTCCTGTCCGGCACCAATGACCAAAAAGGCCTCAACGGTGACTTTGGACCCTGCAGCTGTGTCAGACTTGAAGAGTTGGCCAACCTGGTACGTTTGGGCCCTTTTGGGGGCATTCAGGACCCCTTAAAAGGGTCCCGGGATGAAGGGGGCCAAAAGAACTGCCAATGGCTCAAAAGACCGATCCGCCGCGGTGAAGGACCAAACTTTATAATAAAACACACACGTTTGTTTGTGCCGGCAGACTGCACAGTCGTGTTAGCAGGTTAGCATTAGCCAGCCACGTGCCTAACTTTGTGCGTGAAAACACACAAGCATCTAAAGCGCTCCTTTCAGTCCCCAGTTGTTCCACTGAAACGGGAGGACAACCCGATTTTCAATGTTTGTGTGTTTTAAGACGCACAATGTTAAGCACATCAGTAAACGCTAGCTGCTTGCTAGCATGCTGTGAAGTGCCAGTGTTGTGCCCCACCGCACAAACAAACGTATTTATTATAAATTCGCCCTTCACCCGCAACACGCTTTATCCCTCTCCTATATCATTTCAGTCTAATAAAACTTAGATTTGTTTTTCCATTTAAACAGTAAACAACACGCTGTCGTAACATGCCCAAAAGTGTCGTTCAACTTCCAAACCAACCGAAGCTGATAATCCCCTATGGCCAAAAGGAGAGTGACGATGGACAGAGGTAGACCAAGGCGTCTACTGGATGGAAAGTGGCCCTCGTGGACAGAGCCACTAAATGGATGCCCATCCGGAGGGATGGTGGTCGAATTAGGGAACACAATTAAAAAGGATTGGAATTGCACACTTTTGCGACCCCATGGACCAGGGATGGGCATCTCCGGTCCTCGAGGGCTGGCATCCGACAGATATTAGGCATTTCCCTGTGGTAGGACACCTTTTGACCTGTGCAGAGCTTCAGATCAAGCTCTGCACAAATCACCCATTGATTGGAGTCAGGTGTGTTGCGGTCCTCGAGGACCAGAGTTACCCATCCCTGCCATGGATGGTTTATTCCCTGGACAAAAGGTGGGTTCTTGGATGGAATTAGAGAAAATCCTACTAAAAGGGATTGGAAGTTGATGGAGGGATGCTCAATGACGATGCACCACCTAGTGGAAAAGTTCAGGATTACCGCCAGGTACCCATTACTCCAGATATTTTTAGCTTGCTCATTTTTTGGATTTGAGAAGTCTAACCTCACCCCTCACATAAAAGGGGCTGGGAAGGGCGGACGGGTGCCTCTCACTGATTTTTAAGACCCCCGTGGGCTGAGTAAGGGTTGAATAAAAGCCACCCCCCTTTGTTAAGGGATTGGAAATGTACAAAATTCTAAATCTGGGTCATAACGGCAACTTTTTTTTCTCCTTTATCATTTTGTAACAAATTTGTTTTTGATTGTACTTTCAGTGGGTGAGGTTTTCATATAAGCCCATCTTGGGTTTCTTACCTCTCCCTTGCACATTTTAACTATAATTGTTTATTATTTTAACATCATGGTTGTGCAAAATAAATAAAAATAGAAAAATACATAATGCATTCCCTACCCCCTTACCCTAAACATTACCCAATTCTAACCTAAACTCTAAAACTAAATCTTGACCCCTAAAAATAGTTTTTTCTGAGTTTTTTTCTTTTTAGTGACCGGCCAAATTGTCCTCACTTTGTTGGTTAAAAGCACAAAATGGTCCTCACAATGTAGCAAGTACAGGAACACACACACAAACACATTTGGGGTTGACATTAGAATTTTTCACAAGGAATGAAAACAGAAATAAAACTAGAAGATTTCATATTTTTATTGACGTGTACAAACATTCACTATTTATTTATTTATCTCAAGTGCAATTTACAGACTGTAGCAGCAGATCTTCATCATCATTACGGGACATCATCATCATTTCTAAGGTTTGTTTACATATTTACAGTCTTGAAGAATGTTGCCGTTTTCTCTCTAAAAATAAACACAATGGTGAAGATGAAGGTTCCAGGTCTGATCCGGTCTCCAGGTCTGATCTGGTTCCCAGGTCTGATCTGGTCCCCAGGTCTGATCTGGTCCCCAGGTCTGATCTGGTTCCCAGGTCTGATCTGGTCCCCAGGTCTGATCTGGTTCCCAGGTCTGATCTGGTTCCCAGGTCTGAGCCGGTTCCCAGGTCTGATCCAGTCTTCAGGTCTGACCTGGTCTAGGGGTCTGATCCGGTTCCCAGGTCTGATCCAGTCTCAGGTCTGATCCGGTTCCCAGGTCTGACCTGGCCCCAAGGTCTGATCCAGTCTCAGGTCTGACCCGGTCCCCAGGTCTGATCCAGTCTCCAGGCCCAACCCAGTCCTCAGGTCTGATCCAGTCTCCAGGTCTGACCTGGTCTAGGGGTCTGATCCGGTTCCCAGGTCAGATCCGGTCTCCAGGTCTGACCCAGTTCCCAGGTCTGATCCGGTCCCCAGGTCTGATCCAGTCCCAGGTCTGATCCGGTCTCCAGGTCTGACCCAGTTCCCAGGTCTGATCTGGTCTCCAGGTCTGATCCAGTCCCAGGTCTGATCCAGTCCCAGGTCTGATCCGGTCCCAGGTCTGATCTGGTCTCCAGGTCTGACCCAGTTCCCAGGTCTGATCCGGTCCCCAGGTCTAATCCGGTTCCCAGGTCTGATCCGGTCTCCAGGTCTGATCTGGTCTCCAGGTCTGATCCAGTTCCCAGGTCTGATCTAGTCTCCAGGTCTTATCCGGTCTCCAGGTCTGACCCGGTTCCCAGGTCTGACCCAGTCCCCAGGTCTGATCAGGTTCCCAGGTCTGATCCAGTCTCCAGGTCTGACCCAGTTCCCAGGTCTGATCCGGTCCCTGGGTCTAATCCGGTTCCCAGGTCTGACCTGGTCTAGGGGTCTGATCTGGTCCACACGTTAACTTTTATCATTATCATTATTATAACTGAACATGAGGAAGAGGAGGATGGAAGGATGAAGAGGAGGATGGAAGGAGGAAGAGGAGGATGGAAGGAGGAAGAGGAGGATGGAGGGAGGATGAAGAGGACAAAGTCAGAAATAAAAGAGGTGAAGCTCTGAATCTGTCGTCTGTCCTGTTCTTCGTCACTCCTCCTCTTCCTCGTCACCCTGACAGGTCTGTAATTGGACGGAGACCCCCCCTCCCCTCCCCCCCCTCCTCAGCGTGAGCCTTTGGGACGGAAATAGCTGATGACAAGATAGAGGCTGCCTTTCATTCAGCTCAAGGTTACCCCCCCCCCCCCCCACACACACACACACACACACCGGGGGGGGGGGTCGATGTGTTTTGGTGTTTAAAGAAAATCCATCTTTTAATGTCCATGCTGACCTTCCTCTGGTCCCCTGTACCCACATGAATGAAGGAAACCCGAACAGACCCGGTTCTGAATGTTCTGATGGTTCTGATGGTTCTGATGGTTCTGATGGTTCTGATGGTTCTGAGTGTTCTGATGGTTCTGAGTGTTCTGATGGTTCTGAATGTTCTGATGGTTCTGATGGTTCTGAATGTTCTGATGGTTCTGAAAGTGAACAATGTGCCATTTTACCCTAAAAAAACATAAAGTCCACTCTCCCAGACCTGCAGCGGGAACTGGTCCCCCCGGACTCAGACCGGCAGCAGAACTGTTCTGATGGCTCAGACTGGAGCAGGAACTGGTCCCCCCGAATCGGTCCGGCAGCAGGAACTGGTCCCCCCGACTCGGACCTGCAGCAGGAACTGGTCCCCCCGGAGCTCCCACCGGCAGCAGGAACTGGTTCCTGCCCGGACTCAGACGGCATGGTCTGAAAGCGAACAATGGTCCCCCGGACTCGGACCGGCAGAAGGAACTAGTCCCCGCGGACTCAGACCGGCAGCAGGAACTGGTCCCCCCGGACTCAGACCTGCAGCGGGAACTGGTCCCGCCCGGACTCAGACCGGCAGCAGGAACTGGTCCTGCCTGGACTCAGACCGGCAGCAGGAACTGGTCCCGCCCAGACTCAGACCAGCAGCAGGAACTGGTCCCCCCGGACTCAGACCGGCAGCAGGAACTGGTCCTGCCCGGACTCAGACCGGCAGCAGGAACTGGTCCCCCCGGACTCAGACCGGCAGCAGGAACTGGTCCCGCCCGGACTCAGACCGGCAGCAGGAACTGGTCCCCCCGGACTCAGACCGGCAGCAGGAACTGGTCCTGCCCGGACTCAGACCGGCAGCAGGAACTGGTCCCCCCGGACTCAGACCGGCAGCAGGAACTGGTCCCGCCCGGACTCAGACCGGCAGCAGGAACTGGTCCCGCCCGGACTCAGACCGGCAGCAGGAACGGCCCCCGGACTCAGGCCGGCAGCAGGAACTGGTCCCGCCCAGACTCAGACCGGCAGCAGGAACTGGTCCCCCCGGACTCAGACCGGCAGCAGGATCTGGTCCCGCCCGGACTCGGACCGGCAGCAGGAACTGGTCCCGCCCAGACTCAGACCGGCAGCAGGAACTGGTCCTGCCTGGACTCGGACCGGCAGCAGGAACTGGTCCCCCCGGACTCAGACCGGCAGCAGGAACTGGTCCCGCCCGGACTCAGACCGGCAGCAGGAACTGGTCCCGCCCAGACTCAGACCGGCAGCAGGAACTGGTCCTGCCCGGACTCGGACCGGCAGCAGGAACTGGTCCCACCGGACTCAGACCGGCAGCAGGAACTGGTCCCGCCCAGACTCAGACCGGCAGCAGGAACTGGTCCTGCCCGGACTCGGACCGGCAGCAGGAACTGGTCCCGCCGGACTCAGACCGGCAGCAGGAACTGGTCCCCCCAGACTCAGACCGGCAGCAGGAACTGGTCCTGCTCCGGTGGTTTTCGGACCCAGGTCCCGAGGCCCGTTTCATGGAGAGATCGGAACCACTGCTGTTTCGCCGTCTGGTAGTGACGCGCCGCCATCTTGGCCTCGCAGTACATGAGGCGACGGTCGGCTGATCCGGGCGCGAGGACCCCCAACTGGAGAACAGGGAGCAGACGGAGAACAGGATGAAAACACTCTCGAGGAGGAGGGAGTGAAAAAGAGACAGAGGGATGGAGGAAGAGAAGAGAAGAGAACAAAACAAAACGAATGAGCCGGCACAAATGTATCTGGGGGGGGGGGGGGGTCAACAGCTGTGTAAGCTCCCATTTAAATTTCACAAGCAGTTGCTCTTTTGGAGGAGGAGGGGGGGGTGATGAGGGGTCTGAGGAGAGAGCATAAGTTTCTTTAGCAGATTAGTGCAACTGCTGGAGCATGGCCGAGCATGGGGGGGGGGGGGGGCAGCTGTTTCTGGCTGAAGTCATGGAAATGGACGCCATCTTGTTCCTGAGACAAAACATTTATTTACGTGAGTCGTTGTGATCACTTCCTCTGATGCTGCTTTGATCTCAAATCTAAAAATAAAACTCTCCATAGACCCTTTTTTGTAATTTATGCATATGTCACTCGCACATGCTCACACCTGCCGCTGAAGGTCAGGAAGCTTTGGAGGCCCATGGGAATATAACAGAGACTGGTCTTTACGGGGTTAATCACAACAAAGCCGGACACTTTTTGTGTTTTTGACTGCTTTAATGGTTTAATCTACTGGTTTCCCGTGAAGAAACACCAGCGATCGACCTGGATTTTTCAGTCACCGTGTTAAAACACCTGCTCAGCAGCCACGTCGGTGTCTGATGACCACAAAGACGTGGAATATAATCTTTCTGTGGAAATACTGTGGGACGATGAGAGACAACGGCATGAGTGGGAGGGGAGAGGGAGTTCTCTCCTTGTCCATTAAAGCAGTCAAAACTACAAAAAGAGACTGGAATAGCTGTGATTAACCCCGTAAAGACCAGTATTTATTCTATTCCCATGGGCCTCCAAATCTTTCTGACCTTCAGTGGCAGGTGTGAGCATGCGCGAGTGACATATGCATAAATTACGAAAAGGTTTATTCTTCCACGTTTTTCTAATAAACTGAGATGGATGTAAAGAAGAAGCAGAACAACCTCTGCTCCTTCTGGCCAATCAGCTCCACCATCAGTATAATCATGGTTGTTTCTGGGGGGTGTCTTGGTCCTGTTAGGACAGAGGGGTAGGGGTGTCTCAGTCCTGTTAGGACAGAGGGGTAGGGCTGTCTCAGTCCTGTTAGGACAGAGCGGTAGGGGTGTCTTGGTCCTGGTAGGACAGAAGGGTAGGGCTGTCTCGGTCCCGTTCGGACAGAGGGGTAGGGGTGTCTTGGTCCTGTTAGGACAGAGGGGTAGGGGTGTCTCGGTCCTGTTAGAACAGAGGGATAGGGGTGTCTCGGTCCTATTAGGACAGAGGGGTAGGGGTGTCTCGGTCCCGTTCGGACAGAGGGGTAGGGGTGTCCCCACCTGTTAGGACAGAGGGATAGGGGTGTATCGGTCCTTTTAGGACAGAGGAGTAGGGGTGTCTTGGTCCCATTAAGACAGAGGAGTAGGGGTGTCTCAGTCCTTTTAGGACAGAAGGGCAGGGCTGTCTCGGTCCTGTTAGAACAGAGGGGTAGGGATGTCTCAGTCCTGTTAGGACAGAGGGGTAGGGGTGTCTCGGTCCTGTTAGGACAGAGGAGTAGGGCTGTCTCGGTCCTGTTAGGACAGAGGGATAGGGGTGTCTTGGTCCTGTTAGGACAGAGGGGTAGGGGCGTCTCGGTCCTTAAAGACAGAGGAGTAGGGGTGTCTCGGTCCCGTTCGGACAGAGGGGTAGGGGTGTCTCTATCCTGTTAGGACAGAGGGATAGGGGTGTATCTGTCCTGTTTGGACAGAGGAGTCGGGGTGTCTTGGTCGTGTTAGGACAGAGGAGTAGGGGCGTCTCGATCCTATTAGGACAGAGGGTAGGGGTGTCTTGGTCCTGTTAGGACAGAGGAGTAGGGGTGTCTCGGTCCCCTTAGGACAGAGGGGTAGGGGTGTCTCGGTCATGTTAGGATAGAGGAGTAGGGGTGTCTCTGTCCCGTTAGGACAGAGGGGTAGGGTTTTCTTAGTCCTGAAAGGACTAAGGAGTAGGGGTGTCTCTGCACCGTTAGGACAGAGGGGTAGGGGTGTCTCTATTCTGTTAGGACAGAGGGGTAGGGTTTTCTTAGTCCTGAAAGGACTAAGGAGTAGGGGTGTCTCAGTCCTGTTAGGAGAGAAGGGTAGGGGTGTCTTGGTCCTGTTAGGACAGAGGAGTAGGGGTGTCTCGGTCCCATTAGGACAGAGGGGTAGGGGTGTCTCGGTCCTGTTAGGATAGAGGAGTAGGGGTGTCTCTGTCCCGTTAGGACAGAGGGGTAGGGGTGTCTCTATTCTGTTAGGACAGAGGGGTAGGGTTTTCTTAGTCCTGAAAGGACTAAAGAGTAGGGGGGGGAGGGGTGTCTCTAGTCCTGTTAGGACAGAGGGGTAGGGTTTTCTTAGTCCTGAAAGGACTAAAGAGTAGGGGTGTCTCAGTCCCATTAGGACAGAGGGGTAGGGGTGTCTCAGTCATGTTAGGATAGAGGAGTAGGGGTGTCTCGGTCCCGTTAGGACAGAGGGGTAGGGGTGTCTCTATTCTGTTAGGACAGAGGGGTAGGGTTTTCTTAGTCCTGAAAAGTCTAAGGAGTAGGGGTGTCTCTGCACCGTTAGGACAGAGGGGTAGGGGTGTCTCTATTCTGTTAGGACAGAGGGGTAGGGTTTTCTTAGTCCTGAAAGGACTAAGGAGTAGGGGTGTCTCAGTCCTGTTAGGAGAGAAGGGTAGGGGTGTCTTGGTCCTGTTAGGACAGAGGAGTAGGGGTGTCTCGGTCCCATTAGGACAGAGGGGTAGGGGTGTCTCTATTCTGTTAGGACAGAGGGGTAGGGTTTTCTTAGTCCTGAAAGGACTAAGGAGTAGGGGTGTCTCTGTCCCGTTAGGACAGAGGGGTAGGGGTGTCTCTATTCTGTTAGGACAGAGGGGTAGGGTTTTCTTAGTCCTGAAAGGACTAAGGAGTAGGGGTGTCTCAGTTCTGTTCATTTTTCAAAATGGGACCATATGTGTCGGGTCGGTATGGAACCTTAATTGATGACTGGGAACAGGTCTGCTTTTTCTGTGTTTGGAGACCTACGGGGGTTCTGGATCTGCATCCTCTGGTGCTGGTTCTGTTCGGTTTAAGCTCGAGTCCATAACCAAAAGCAGAAACGTGTTTAAATGTAGCATTCTGTCCCGTCCAGCAGATGTGTCCTCACCTTGCGGTGCAGTCTGGTCCAGCGGGTGAACAGGGCGAGCTTGCAGAGACGGGACGGCGTCCCCAGGTCCCGCCGCCGTCCCGTCACCGTGTTGACCATCTCCAGCTGGGCATCGCCCAGCGTCCAGTTCACACTGATGCACGAGGCCTTCCCCGGCGGCTGGTGCTCGGCGCTGCTCAGTCCTGAGGAAGGAAGACATGGACACGGTTGACTTCTACACCAGGTCCTGGTCCACAGGTGGTCTAGAGCGGAGGAAAATGCAGCTAGGACAGAGTCTGCAGTCGTGTTTTCCCGTCATACGTCATTGCTCCGTTTAACCTCCTCCCCCCTGACAGAGGAATAAAGTTCTGCAGCGCTGCAGAAAACCGGGTCGACCCAAGTCTGAAACCAATTACCTGAAGCTCTGGTACACCTCCAGAGAGAGAGAGAGAGAGAGAGAGAGAGAGAGAGAGAGAGAGAGAGAGAGAGAGAGAGAGAGAGAGAGAGAGAGAGAGAGAGAGAGAGAGAGAGAGGAAGAGAGAGAGAGAGAGAGAGAGAGAGAGAGAGAGAGAGAGAGAGAGAGAGAGAGAGAGAGAGAGAGAGAGAGAGAGAGAGAGAGAGAGAGAGAGAGAGAGAGAGAGAGAGAGAGAGAGAGAGAGAGAGAGAGAGAGAGAGAGAGAGAGAGAGAGAGAGAGAGAGAGAGAGAGAGAGAGAGAGAGACAGAGGAAGAGAGAGAGAGAGAGAGAGAGAGAGACAGAGAGAGAGAGAGAGAGAGAGAGAGAGAGAGAGAGAGAGAGAGAGAGAGAGAGAGAGAGAGAGAGAGAGAGAGAGAGAGACAGAGAGAGAGAGAGAGAGAGAGAGAGAGAGAGAGAGAGAGAGAGAGAGAGAGAGAGAGAGAGAGAGAGAGAGAGAGAGGGGGAGAGAGAGAGAGAGAGACAGAGGAAGAGAGAGAGAGAGAGAGAGAGACAGAGGAAGAGAGAGAGAGAGAGAGAGAGACAGAGGAAGAGAGAGAGAGAGAGAGAGAGACAGAGAGAGAGAGAGAGAGAGAGAGAGAGAGAGAGAGAGAGAGAGAGAGAGAGAGAGAGACAAAGAAAGGAAGAAAGAGAGAAAAAAAAAAAAAAAAAAAAAAACAAAAAAAAACAAAAACAAAAAAGAAAAAAAGAGGGAGAAAAAAACAACCAACCAGACAAACAGACATCCAGAAACAGACAAACCAAGCATCCAACATCAATCAGACCAACCATAATCCATCCATCATTCATCCATCCACCCATCCATCCATCCATCCATCCATCCACCCATCATTCATCCATCCATCCATCCATCCATCCATCCATCCATCCATCCATCCATCCATCCTCCATCTGTCCATCCATCCTTCCGTCCATCCATCATCCATCCATCCATCCATCCATCCATCTATCCATCCATCTTCCATCCATCCATCCATCCATCCATCCATCCATCCATCCATCCATCCATCCATCCATCCATCCATCCATCCATCAATCGTCCATCTGTACATCCATCCTTCCGTCCATCCATCATCCATCCATCCATCTATCCATCCATCCATCCATCATCCATCCATCTGTCCATCCATCATCCATCCATCCGTTTCTTCATCACATCTATTGACACATAGAAGAAGAAGAGAAGTGTATCAGGTATTTGTCAAGATCAGGTGAAAGAAGAATCAGAAAAACCAACAATCATCTGAACTAAAACTTTGTATTTAACCAAACATCTGAGGATCTTCCTGCTTCACGTCAGATGTTCCTGCTTTGTTTCAGGTATTCCTGCTTTGTCTCAGGTATTCCTGCTTCGTCTCAGGAATTCCTGCTTCATGTCAGGTATTCCTGCTTTGTTTCAGGTATTCCTGCTTCGTCTCAGGATTCCTGCTTCATTCAGGTATTCCTGCTTTGTTTCAGGTATTCCTGCTTTGTTTCAGGTATTCCTGCTTCGTCTCAGGAATTCCTGCTTCTGTCAGGTATTCCTGCTTTGTTTCAGGTATTCCTGCTTCGTTTCAGGTATTCCTGCTTTGTTTCAGGTATTCCTGCTTTGTTTCAGGTATTCCTGCTTTGTTTCAGGTATTCCTGCTTTGTTTCAGGTATTCCCGCTTCGTTTCAGGTATTCCTGCTTTGCTTCAGGTATTCCTGCTTTGTTTCAGGTTTTCCTGCTTCATTTTAGAATCCTGCTTTGTTTCAGGTATTCCTGCTTTGCTTCAGGTATTCCTGCTTCGTTTCAGGTATTCCTGCTTCGTTTCAGGTATTCCTGCTTCGTTTCAGGTATTCCTGCTTTGTTTCAGGTATTCCCGCTTTGTTTCAGGTATTCCAGCTTTGTTTCAGGTATTCCTGCTTTGTTTCAGGTATTCCTGCTTCGTTTCAGGTATTACTGCTTTGCTTCAGGTATTCCTGCTTTGTTTCAGGTTTTCCTGCTTCGTTGTTAGGAATTCCTGCTTTGTTTCAGGTATTCCTGCTTTGTTTCAGGTATTCCTGCTTCGTTTCAGGTATTCCTGCTTCGTTTCAGGTATTCCTGCTTCATGTCAGGTATTCCTGCTTTGTTTCAGGTATTCCTGCTTTGTTTCAGGTATTCCTGCTTCGTTTCAGGTATTCCTGCTTCGTTTCAGGTATTCCTGCTTTGTTTCAGGTATTCCTGCTTTGTTTCAGGTATTCCTGCTCCATGTCAGGTATTCCTGCTTTGTTTCAGATATTCCTGCTTTGTTTCAGGTATTCCTGCTTTGTTTCAGGTATTCCTGCTCCATGTCAGGTATTCCTGCTTTGTTTCAGATATTCCTGCTTCGTTTCAGGTATTCCTGCTTTGTTTCAGGTATTCCTGCTTTGTTTCAGGTATTCCTGCTTCGTCTCAGGTATTCCTGCTTCGTCTCAGGTATTCCTGCTTTGTTTCAGGTATTCCTGCTTCGTTTCAGGTATTCCTGCTTTGTTTCAGGTATTCCTGCTTCATGTCAGGTATTCCTGCTTTGTTTCAGGTATTCCTGCTTCATGTCAGGTATTCCTGCTTTGTTTCAGGTATTCCTGCTTTGTTTCAGGTATTCCTGCTCCATGTCAGGTATTCCTGCTTCATGTCAGGTATTCCTGCTTTGTTTCAGGTATTCCTGCTTTGTTTCAGGTATTCCTGCTCCATGTCAGGTATTCCTGCTTTGTTTCAGGTATTCCTGCTTCATTTCAGGTATTCCTGCTTTGTTTCAGGTATTCCTGCTTTGTTTCAGGTATTCCCGCTTCGTCTCAGGTATTCCTGCTTTGTTTCAGGTATTCCTGCTTTGTTTCAGGTATTCCTGCTTCGTCTCAGGAATTCCTGCTTCATGTCAGGTATTCCTGCTTTGTTTCAGGTATTCCTGCTTCGTCTCAGGAATTCCTGCTTCATGTCAGGTATTCCTGCTTTGTTTCAGGTATTCCTGCTTTGTTTCAGGTATTCCTGCTTTGTTTCAGGAATTCCTGCTTCATGTCAGGTATTCCTGCTTTGTTTCAGGTATTCCTGCTTCGTTTCAGGTATTCCTGCTTTGTTTCAGGTATTCCTGCTTTGTTTCAGGTATTCCTGCTTTGTTTCAGGTATTCCTGCTTTGTTTCAGGTATTCCCGCTTCGTTTCAGGTATTCCTGCTTTGCTTCAGGTATTCCTGCTTTGTTTCAGGTTTTCCTCTTCATTTTAGGAATTCCTGCTTTGTTTCAGGTATTCCTGCTTCATACCTGCTTTCAGGTATTCCTGCTTTGTTTCAGGTATTCCTGCTTCGTTTCAGGTATTCCTGCTTTGTTTCAGGTATTCCCGCTTTGTTTCAGGTATTCCAGCTTTGTTTCAGGTATTCCTGCTTTGTTTCAGGTATTCCCGCTTTTCGGTTATTCTTTCTTCAGGTATTCCTGCTTTGTTTCAGGTTTTCCTGCTTCGTTTTAGGAATTCCTGCTTTGTTTCAGGTATTCCTGCTTTGTTTCAGGTAGTCCTGCTTCGTTTCAGGTATTCCTGCTTTGTTTCAGGTATTCCTGCTTCATGTCAGGTATTCCTGCTTTGTTTCAGGTATTCCTGCTTTGTTTCAGGTATTCCTGCTTCGTCTCAGGAATTCCTGCTTCATGTCAGGTATTCCTGCTTTGTTTCAGGTATTCCTGCTTCGTCTCAGGAATTCCTGCTTCATGTCAGGTATTCCTGCTTTGTTTCAGGTATTCCTGCTTTGTTTCAGGTATTCCTGCTTCGTCTCAGGAATTCCTGCTTCATGTCAGGTATTCCTGCTTTGTTTCAGGTATTCCTGCTTCGTTTCAGGTATTCCCGCTTTGTTTCAGGTATTCCTGCTTTGTTTCAGGTATTCCTGCTTTGTTTCAGGTATTCCTGCTTTGTTTCAGGTATTCCCGCTTCGTTTCAGGTATTCCTGCTTTGCTTCAGGTATTCCTGCTTTGTTTCAGGTTTTCCTGCTTCATTTTTAGGAATTCCTGCTTTGTTTCAGGTATTCCTGCTTTGCTTCGGTTTCCTGCTTCGTTTCAGGTATTCCCGCTTTGTTTCAGGTATTCCTGCTTCGTTTCAGGTATTCCCGCTTTGTTTCAGGTATTCCCGCTTTGTTTCAGGTATTCCAGCTTTGTTTCAGGTATTCCTGCTTTGTTTCAGGTATTCCCGCTCGTTTCAGGTATTACTGCTTTGCTTCAGGTATTCCTGCTTTGTTTCAGGTTTTCCTGCTTCGTTTTAGAATTCCTGCTTTTTTCAGGTATTCCTGCTTTGTTTCAGGTATTCCCGCTTCGTTTCAGGTATTCCTGCTTCGTTTCAGGTATTCCTGCTTCATGTCAGGTATTCCTGCTTTGTTTCAGGTATTCCTGCTTTGTTTCAGGTATTCCCGCTTCGTTTCAGGTATTCCTGCTTCGTTTCAGGTATTCCTGCTTTGTTTCAGGTATTCCTGCTTTGTTTCAGGTATTCCTGCTTCATGTCAGGTATTCCTGCTTTGTTTCAGATATTCCTGCTTTGTTTCAGGTATTCCTGCTTTGTTTCAGGTATTCCTGCTCCATGTCAGGTATTCCTGCTTTGTTTCAGATATTCCTGCTTTGTTTCAGGTATTCCTGCTTTGTTTCAGGTATTCCTGCTTTGTTTCAGGTATTCCTGCTTCGTCTCAGGTATTCCTGCTTCGTCTCAGGTATTCCTGCTTTGTTTCAGGTATTCCTGCTTTGTTTCAGGTATTCCTGCTTTGTTTCAGGTATTCCTGCTTCGTCTCAGGTATTCCTGCTTTGTTTCAGGTATTCCTGCTTCATGTCAGGTATTCCTGCTTTGTTTCAGGTATTCCTGCTTTGTTTCAGGTATTCCTGCTCCATGTCAGGTATTCCTGCTTCATGTCAGGTATTCCTGCTTTGTTTCAGGTATTCCTGCTTTGTTTCAGGTATTCCTGCTCCATGTCAGGTATTCCTGCTTTGTTTCAGGTATTCCTGCTTCATTTCAGGTATTCCTGCTTTGTTTCAGGTATTCCTGCTTTGTTTCAGGTATTCCCGCTTCGTCTCAGGTATTCCTGCTTTGTTTCAGGTATTCCTGCTTTGTTTCAGGTATTCCTGCTTCGTCTCAGGAATTCCTGCTTCATGTCAGGTATTCCTGCTTTGTTTCAGGTATTCCTGCTTCGTCTCAGGAATTCCTGCTTCATGTCAGGTATTCCTGCTTTGTTTCAGGTATTCCTGCTTTGTTTCAGGTATTCCTGCTTCGTCTCAGGAATTCCTGCTTCATGTCAGGTATTCCTGCTTTGTTTCAGGTATTCCTGCTTCGTTTCAGGTATTCCCGCTTTGTTTCAGGTATTCCTGCTTTGTTTCAGGTATTCCTGCTTTGTTTCAGGTATTCCTGCTTTGTTTCAGGTATTCCCGCTTCGTTTCAGGTATTCCTGCTTTGCTTCAGGTATTCCTGCTTTGTTTCAGGTTTTCCTGCTTCATTTTAGGAATTCCTGCTTTGTTTCAGGTATTCCTGCTTTGCTTCAGGTATTCCTGCTTCGTTTCAGGTATTCCTGCTTTGTTTCAGGTATTCCTGCTTCGTTTCAGGTATTCCCGCTTTGTTTCAGGTATTCCCGCTTTGTTTCAGGTATTCCAGCTTTGTTTCAGGTATTCCTGCTTTGTTTCAGGTATTCCCGCTTCGTTTCAGGTATTACTGCTTTGCTTCAGGTATTCCTGCTTTGTTTCAGGTTTTCCTGCTTCGTTGTTAGGAATTCTGCTTTGTTTCAGGTATTCCTGCTTTGTTTCAGGTAGTCCCGCTTCGTTTCAGGTATTCCTGCTTCGTTTCAGGTATTCCTGCTTCATGTCAGGTATTCCTGCTTTGTTTCAGGTATTCCTGCTTTGTTTCAGGTATTCCTGCTTCGTCTCAGGAATTCCTGCTTCATGTCAGGTATTCCTGCTTTGTTTCAGGTATTCCTGCTTCGTCTCAGGAATTCCTGCTTCATGTCAGGTATTCCTGCTTTGTTTCAGGTATTCCTGCTTTGTTTCAGGTATTCCTGCTTCGTCTCAGGAATTCCTGCTTCATGTCAGGTATTCCTGCTTTGTTTCAGGTATTCCTGCTTCGTTTCAGGTATTCCCGCTTTGTTTCAGGTATTCCTGCTTTGTTTCAGGTATTCCTGCTTTGTTTCAGGTATTCCTGCTTTGTTTCAGGTATTCCCGCTTCGTTTCAGGTATTCCTGCTTTGCTTCAGGTATTCCTGCTTTGTTTCAGGTTTTCCTGCTTCATTTTAGGAATTCCTGCTTTGTTTCAGGTATTCCTGCTTTGCTTCAGGTATTCCTGCTTCGTTTCAGGTATTCCCGCTTTGTTTCAGGTATTCCTGCTTCGTTTCAGGTATTCCCGCTTTGTTTCAGGTATTCCCGCTTTGTTTCAGGTATTCCAGCTTTGTTTCAGGTATTCCTGCTTTGTTTCAGGTATTCCCGCTTCGTTTCAGGTATTACTGCTTTGCTTCAGGTATTCCTGCTTTGTTTCAGGTTTTCCTGCTTCGTTGTTAGGAATTCCTGCTTTGTTTCAGGTATTCCTGCTTTGTTTCAGGTATTCCTGCTTCGTTTCAGGTATTCCTGCTTCGTTTCAGGTATTCCTGCTTCATGTCAGGTATTCCTGCTTTGTTTCAGGTATTCCTGCTTTGTTTCAGGTATTCCCGCTTCGTTTCAGGTATTCCTGCTTCGTTTCAGGTATTCCTGCTTTGTTTCAGGTATTCCTGCTTTGTTTCAGGTATTCCTGCTCCATGTCAGGTATTCCTGCTTTGTTTCAGATATTCCTGCTTTGTTTCAGGTATTCCTGCTTTGTTTCAGGTATTCCTGCTCCATGTCAGGTATTCCTGCTTTGTTTCAGATATTCCTGCTTTGTTTCAGGTATTCCTGCTTTGTTTCAGGTATTCCTGCTTTGTTTCAGGTATTCCTGCTTCGTCTCAGGTATTCCTGCTTCGTCTCAGGTATTCCTGCTTTGTTTCAGGTATTCCTGCTTTGTTTCAGGTATTCCTGCTTTGTTTCAGGTATTCCTGCTTCGTCTCAGGTATTCCTGCTTTGTTTCAGGTATTCCTGCTTCATGTCAGGTATTCCTGCTTTGTTTCAGGTATTCCTGCTTTGTTTCAGGTATTCCTGCTCCATGTCAGGTATTCCTGCTTCATGTCAGGTATTCCTGCTTTGTTTCAGGTATTCCTGCTTTGTTTCAGGTATTCCTGCTCCATGTCAGGTATTCCTGCTTTGTTTCAGGTATTCCTGCTTCATTTCAGGTATTCCTGCTTTGTTTCAGGTATTCCTGCTTTGTTTCAGGTATTCCCGCTTCGTCTCAGGTATTCCTGCTTTGTTTCAGGTATTCCTGCTTTGTTTCAGGTATTCCTGCTTCGTCTCAGGAATTCCTGCTTCATGTCAGGTATTCCTGCTTTGTTTCAGGTATTCCTGCTTCGTCTCAGGAATTCCTGCTTCATGTCAGGTATTCCTGCTTTGTTTCAGGTATTCCTGCTTTGTTTCAGGTATTCCTGCTTCGTCTCAGGAATTCCTGCTTCATGTCAGGTATTCCTGCTTTGTTTCAGGTATTCCTGCTTCGTTTCAGGTATTCCCGCTTTGTTTCAGGTATTCCTGCTTTGTTTCAGGTATTCCTGCTTTGTTTCAGGTATTCCTGCTTTGTTTCAGGTATTCCTGCTTCGTTTCAGGTATTCCTGCTTTGCTTCAGGTATTCCTGCTTTGTTTCAGGTTTTCCTGCTTCATTTTTAGGAATTCCTGCTTTGTTTCAGGTATTCCTGCTTTGTTTCAGGTATTCCTGCTTCGTTTCAGGTATTCCCGCTTTGTTTCAGGTATTCCTGCTTCGTTTCAGGTATTCCCGCTTTGTTTCAGGTATTCCCGCTTTGTTTCAGGTATTCCAGCTTTGTTTCAGGTATTCCTGCTTTGTTTCAGGTATTCCCGCTTCGTTTCAGGTATTACTGCTTTGCTTCAGGTATTCCTGCTTTGTTTCAGGTTTTCCTGCTTCGTTGTTAGGAATTCCTGCTTTGTTTCAGGTATTCCTGCTTTGTTTCAGGTAGTCCCGCTTCGTTTCAGGTATTCCTGCTTCGTTTCAGGTATTCCTGCTTCATGTCAGGTATTCCTGCTTTGTTTCAGGTATTCCTGCTTTGTTTCAGGTATTCCTGCTTCGTTTCAGGTATTCCTGCTTCGTTTCAGGTATTCCTGCTTTGTTTCAGGTATTCCTGCTTTGTTTCAGGTATTCCTGCTCCATGTCAGGTATTCCTGCTTTGTTTCAGATATTCCTGCTTTGTTTCAGGTATTCCTGCTTTGTTTCAGGTATTCCTGCTCCATGTCAGGTATTCCTGCTTTGTTTCAGATATTCCTGCTTTGTTTCAGGTATTCCTGCTTTGTTTCAGGTATTCCTGCTTTGTTTCAGGTATTCCTGCTTCGTCTCAGGTATTCCTGCTTCGTCTCAGGTATTCCTGCTTTGTTTCAGGTATTCCTGCTTTGTTTCAGGTATTCCTGCTTTGTTTCAGGTATTCCTGCTTTGTCTCAGGTATTCCTGCTTTGTTTCAGGTATTCCTGCTTCATGTCAGGTATTCCTGCTTTGTTTCAGGTATTCCTGCTTTGTTTCAGGTATTCCTGCTCCATGTCAGGTATTCCTGCTTCATGTCAGGTATTCCTGCTTTGTTTCAGGTATTCCTGCTTTGTTTCAGGTATTCCTGCTCCATGTCAGGTATTCCTGCTTTGTTTCAGGTATTCCTGCTTCATTTCAGGTATTCCTGCTTTGTTTCAGGTATTCCTGCTTTGTTTCAGGTATTCCTGCTTTGTCTCAGGTATTCCTGCTTTGTTTCAGGTATTCCTGCTTTGTTTCAGGTATTCCTGCTTCGTCTCAGGTATTCCTGCTTTGTTTCAGGTATTCCTGCTTCATGTCAGGTATTCCTGCTTTGTTTCAGGTATTCCTGCTTTGTTTCAGGTATTCCTGCTTTGTTTCAGGTATTCCTGCTTTGTTTCAGGCATTCCCGCTTCGTCTCAGGTATTCCTGCTTCGTCTCAGGTATTCCTGCTTTGTTTCAGGTATTCCTGCTTTGTTTCAGGTATTCCTGCTTTGTTTCAGGTATTCCTGCTTTGTTTCAGGCATTCCTGCTTCGTCTCAGGTATTCCTGCTTCGTCTCAGGTATTCCTGCTTTGTTTCAGGTATTCCTGCTTTGTTTCAGGTATTCCTGCTTTGTTTCAGGTATTCCTGCTTCATGTCGCGTCTCCCAGTTCAGCAGCAGCCGACGATGGAAACGCTCACAACAAACTGTTTTCCTTGCTGCTTCCCATTCATGAAGAAGGTCAGTATTTCTGCTTTCTACGTGAAGGACGAGCGAGGTCGTTGACCTGGGGGTGACGGTGGACTTCAGCTGGGTGTGAGATCCCAGGACGCTCCCCTTGGGTGGTGGGGGGGGGGGGGGGGTGCTTTTAAATAACCTGGCTTAACAATGGTTCTGGAGCTCATTAGGCTCAATGAAAGGACTGTGGAGGCGATGGGGCGGGGCTCAGGTGGGGGGATGTATGTGCAGACATCTGAATGCAAGCGAAGCCTTCTCTTTCTTTCTTTACCCCCCAGCTGCACTGCTGCCCCCCTCCCTGTCCAGGCCTCCTTTCAGACTGAATGGCTGTCTGATAAGAGCTGTGATTACATTGATTTGGTGTTGAACCATTTCCACCGTCTGTCCATCTTCTCCCTCCTCCTTCACCCTCCACCCTTCACTAGACCGCTGCTACGCATACCTCTCCAGCAGCAAACAGCCTGAGAACAGTCAGCAAACAGTCAGGAAACAGCCTGAGAAAAGTCAGGAAACAGCCTGAGAACAGCCAGCAAACAGTCAGGAAACAGCCTGAGAACAGCCAGCAAACAGTCAGCAAACAGCCTGAGAACAGTAGGAAACAGTCAGGAAACAGCCCGAGAACAGCCAGCAAACAGTCAGGAAACAGCCTGAGAACAGTCAGCAAACAGTCAGGAAACAGCCCGAGAACAGCCAGCAAACAGTCAGCAAACAGCCTGAGAACAGTAGGAAACAGTCAGGAAACAGCCCGAGAACAGTCAGGAAACAGTCAGGAAACAGCCTGAGAACAGTCAGCAAACAGCCAGGAAACAGCCTGAGAACAGTCAGCAAACAGTCAGGAAACAGCCTGAGAACAGTAGGAAACAGTCAGCAAACAGCCTGAGAACAGTCAGCAAACAGTCAGGAAACAGCCTGAGAACAGTCAGAAAACAGTCAGCAAACAGCCTGAGAACAGTCAGCAAACAGTCAGGAAACAGCCTGAGAACAGTCAGCAAACAGTCAGGAAACAGCCTGAGAACAGTCAGCAAACAGCCTGAGAATAGTCAGAAAACAGTCAGCAAACAGCCTGAGAACAGTCAGCAAACAGTCAAGAAACAGCCTGAGAACAGTCAGGAAACAGTCAGAAAACAGCCTGAGAACAGTCAGGAAACAGTCAGGAAACAGCCTGAGAACAGTCAAGAAATAGCCTGAGAAAAGACAGAAAACAGTCAGAAAACAGTTAGAAAACAGTCAGGAAACAGCCTGAGAACAGTCAGGAAACAGCCTGAGAAAAGTCAGCAAACAGTCAGCAAACAGTTAGAAAACAGCCAGGAAACAGCCTGAGAACAGTCAGCAAACAGTCAGGAAACAGCCTGAGAAAAGTCAGCAAACAGTCAGAAAACAGTTAGAAAACAGCTAGGAAACAGCCTGAGAAAAGTCAGCAAACAGTCAGAAAACAGCCAGGAAACAGCCTGAGAACAGTCAGCAAACAGTCAGGAAACAGCCTAAGTAAAGTCAGCAAACAGTCAGAAAACAGTTAGAAAACAGCCAGCAAACAGCCTGAGAAAAGTCAGCAAACAGTCAGAAAACAGTCAGCAAACAGTCAGGAAACAGCCTGAGAACAGTCAGCAAACAGTCAGGAAACAGCCTGAGAAAAGCCAGCAAACCGTCAGAAAACAGTTAGATAACAGCCAGGAAACAGCCTGAGAACAGTCAGCAAACAGTCAGGAAACAGCCTGAGAAAAGTCAGCAAACAGTCGGGAAACAGTTAGAAAACAGTCAGAAAGCATTCAGAAAACAGTCAGAAAACAGCCAGGAAACAGCCTGAGAAAAGTCAGGAAACAGTCAGAAAACGGTCAAAAAACACTCAGAAAACACAGAAGAAACGGAAATGTCCAGAAATCAGTCAGAAAGCATTCAGAAAACAGTCAGCAAACAGCCTGAGAAAAGTCAGTAAACAGTCAGAAAACGGTTAGAAAACAGTGAGAAAACATCCAGAAATCAGTCAGAAATCACATTTAGGAAATAGTCAGAAAACAGTCAAAAAAATTTCAGAAATCAGTCAGCAAACAGCCAGGAAACAGCCTGAGAAAAGTCAGTAAATAGTCAGAAAACACTCAGGAAACAGTCAGAAAACACCAAGGAAACAGTCAGAAAACAGATAGAAAAAAAATCAGAAAACAATCAGAAATCAGTCAGAAAACACTCAGGAAACAGTCAGAAAACACCAAGGAAACAGTCAGAAAACAGTAAAAAAAAAAAAGGAAAACTCAGGAAACAGTCAGAAAACACTAAGGAAACAGAAGCAGTCAGAAACTAGTCAGGAAACAGTCAGAAAACAGTTAGAAATCAGTCAGAAAACACCCAGGAAACAGTCAGAAAACACTAAGGAAACAGGAAACAGTCAGAAAACACCAAGGAAACAGTCAGAAAACAGTCAGAAAATACCAAGGAAACAGTTAAAAAAAAACCCTCAGGAAACAGTCAGAAAACACTAAGGAAACAGAAACAGTCAGAAATCAGTCAGGAAACAGTCAGAAAACAGTTAGAAATCAGTCAGAAAACACCCAGGAAACAGTCAGAAAACACCAAGGAAACAGGAAACAGTCAGAAAACACCAAGGAAACAGTCAGAAAACAGTCAGAAAATACCAAGGAAACAGTAAAAAAACCCTCAGGAAACAGTCAGAAAACAGTTAGAAATCAGTCAGAAAACAGTCAGGAAACTTTCACATCCACCGTGTGCGTCAGCAGTTTAGAACATGGCAGGAACCTTCAGAAAACGGCCATCATCAGCTTGTGACTGAGCAGACGGGCGTGATCTTCTCTGACCTGCCGTCACCTTCAGGTTTGATGGTTCTAAGAGGAAATGAAACCTGATGCAGGTTCGTCTGAAGCAGAGACGTGTTGAAGGTTTCTGGGTTTCATCTCCAGCGTGATGTCATCGTGTCTTTGTTCTGGTGAGCGAACCCAGCGGGCTCGGCATCTCTGCGCTCGCCTGTCGCTCGACTCTCCGACTGACCCAGATCTGAAGCGATGGCTGATTATGTTCTTACAAGCGGAGTCGCTCAGATCGTCTGCCAGCGTTCATCTCCACAGCAAAGCCCTGGAGGCTGAGCAGAACAACTTCTGGGCTGGAAACTGTCTGCTGGTTATGATGGAGGGGGGGGGGGTTGGTGATGCAGTGCGTCTGAAGTTGACATGTTTCTTTAAAGTTGACTCTTAAAATAGACAGAATAGAATTCACATGAAACCTCGGATCTCTGAGTCAGAATAGATTTTATACAGTGAGACTTGACTAGAAATTATTAGAAAGTGATCAAAAGTATTAGAAGGTACCAGAAACTAAAATAAATAATCCAAATAATCTGAGAAATACAAGAATGAGGAGTTTTAGAATTTAATGCAGGTTTATTTCCTTTAGAAATGTTGAATTTAATTTCTGCTGATGTAAACTAAGTAGTGATGATAGTTTATTTAATGCTGACTGAAGACCTGAAGCTGCTCGTCATTCAGCAAAGAATCTGATTGGTTACGTGACACATTTAATTTTACAGACAACATAAACACCTTTAATCTGTACAGTTCCAGGTTGGAAGAATGAAACATGAAGCTCTACTAACAGCAGCCATGTTTCCATGGACGCAAATTCCAAAATGATCAGAATAAAAGTGCCGTCACACAAAAGGCTCTCACATGGGGAGCTGGAAAAGTAAAGGGAAGGAGACTGAGGAGGCTCCGCCCAAAATGTCTGAAGGTCCCGACCCAAATGCTTGGAAGCTCCGCCCCAAATTCCTGAAGGCCCCGCCGCAAATGTATGAAGGCCCTGCCCCAAATATACGAGGGTCACGCCCCAAATACCTGGAAGCTCCGCTCCAAATATGAGGGTCCCGCCCCAAATGCTTGGAAGCCCTGCCCCAAATATGAGGGTCCCGCCCCAAATGCTTGGAAGCTCCGCCCCAAATTTCTTAAGGCATCACAAATGTATGAGGGCCGCGCCCCAAATTCTGGAAGCCCTGCCCCAAATGCATATACTCCACCCACACGTCTAAAGGCCCCGCCCCAAATGTCTGGAAGCTCCGCCTCAAATGTCTGGGCCTGTCCTGCACCAGGACTTAACCATAGTCCAGGACTGAACCCACCCTGATCCAGATGGAAAACCCTGGTCTGGATTACCAGCTGATAACCAGCTTCTAGTCCTGCTTTTCAGGTCTGGGGATGTAACCGCGTACCAGAGAGATATCCTGGGAATGTTGATCCAGCTTCCTGGTTCTGGTCTCTGTGATCCAGCTTCCTGGTCTACGTCTCAGGTCTACATACAGCAGTGATGTTGGAGTCTAAAATAAACCCTCATGTTTCTGGACAGGAGAAGGTTCTGGTTCTGGAGTGGACAGGAGAAGGTTCTGATCCTGGAACATTGTGGACGGGAGAAGGTTCTGATCCTGGAACCTTCTGGACAGGAGGAGGTTCTGGTTCTGTCTCCTCCTGTTTTCATTTCTACCGTTTTCAAGAAATCAGCACATGTGGAATTCGTTCTGAGTGTGACGTGTCTGGACCGGGCGAGGTCCCGGTTCTGAGGTTCTGCAGACGTACCGCTCAGCAGGGGCTGGTTCCGTCGGTACGTGGCGGGCAGCGGACCCAGACGCTCCTGCCGCTGGTTCAGGACTCGGCCCAGATGGCCCGGGTGGCGGAGGCTGCCCACGGTCACGCTGTGCAGGTAAACGGGCTCCATGAAGTGGCTCAGCAGGGCCCCCTGGAGGCCCAGGACGTTCCACCTGTGGGGGGGGGGGCAGAGATGAGAAAACGTCGGTGATGCTGACAGGTAAATGGAGGAGAACTGGACCTCGGAACTAGACCTCGAGGTAACTGTGAGGACCCAGAACATGAACTTTCCAGAATAGGAATTTAGACATATGTCCGTCTGTCCATCCATCCATCCATCCATCCATCCGTCCATCCGTCCATCCATCCATCCATCCGTCCATCCATCCATCCATCCATCCATCCATCCATCCATCCATCCATCCGTCCATCCATCCGTCCATCCGTCCGTCCGTCCGTCCATCCGTCCATCCGTCCATCCGTCCGTCCATCCGTCCATCCATCCATCCATCCATCCATCCATCCATCCTTCCATCCATCCATCCATCCATCCATGCATCCATCCTTCCTTTCATCCATCCATCCATCCATCCATCTGCCCGTCCGTCCGTCCGTCCATCCATCCATCCATCCATCCATCCATCCATCCATCCATCTGCCCGTCCGTCCGTCCGTCCATCCATCCATCCTTCCATCCATCCATGCATCCATCCTTCCTTCCATCCATCCATCCATCCATCCATCCATCCATCCATCCATCCATCCATCCATCCATCCATCCATCCATCCATCCATCCATCCATCCATCCATCCATCCATCATGGATGAACATCGTAGCTCCCTGATGCGCATGCATGCGAGTTCAGGACACTACGGAAGCCGTGGCAGACCAGACCTCTTCCGGTGAGCCCCAAAGGACCTAAGATACGAAAAAATATGAATGGAAGTCAATGGGCAGAAAGTAATTGTCTCCTGGTCCCAGCCGCTCTCTGTCCTGGATTCCAGATATATCGGTTGTGGACTTAAAGGTTGAATATGGAACATTTTTATTAAAAGCTATATTTTTTCAAAAATAATACCTCCACAGGTTGTTTGGGGGTGTACAGAATGAAAGTACAACATTTCCCAGAAAAATTATATTTATCCTAAAAATAATTATAAAATAAATTTTTACGGGTTCGATAATGGCATTTTATTTACATCTATAAGCCAATACACGCCGCCATTGCAGGTTGCCAAATACGATCTCTGTGTGGACACAATATTTCGGTCAGTCAGGCTTGTACAGGAGAAAAACGTAGAGACAACGAGTGAAACAGCTGCTTCAGAGCCCTGGAGATATTGTTATCTGTTTCTGAGGAGGAGTGACCTGAGAAGAGCAAAACCTGGAGTAAATTTAGGTGAAGACTTCACTAAATGGACCCACATAAACGTTTTCCACGGAGTAAAACACGGAAATGGCGACTTTCCTCCTGGATCGGTAAGCTAGCTTGTTGCTAACATGGCTAACGTTAGCTGTCGGTTATAAACTCTTCTGTGTTACTTGTTGGACATGCTGCAGACTGTTGGTCACTTGCGTATCGGCAGTGAGCCTGGCATCCCAGCGGCTGGAGTTGTTTTTCTGCCGTTGCAACTACAACGTAGACACACGTGATGTCGCTGTTCTGTCCGTATTACATATTCAACCTTTAAATCAAAATTTTTCGTGCAATGAAAAAACAAAATACCGCAAAGATTTTAGATTATTCCAGGATTTACTTGAAGCCTCTGTGTGGACTGCAGGTTAGCACCAGCTGCCTGAGTACGCTATCGTTGTGATTTTACTACGGCACGTCGCCGCTTTTTATTTTGTTTTTTTCAAGGACAGGAAAAGGGCATGGACGGAGGTGAAACCGTTATAATTCAGGAAATGTTGAGTCTTTCCATCACGCTGACGGAAAGATGGCCGGTCTTGTTCACACCCGTCACAGGGTGACGGGTGTGACATCAACAGCTCTCGCACTTGCTGCGAGAGCTGTAGTCCACAAAGCGGTTTCAAGTAAATCTTGAAATAATCGAAAATATTCGCTATATTTTATTTTTTTGTTGCACACAAAATTTTCATTTAAATCCATAACCGACATATCTGGAATCAAGGACAGAGAACGACTGAGAACAGAAAATAATTATTTTATTGACTTCCATTCATATTTTTTGTCTCTTAGGTCCCATGGGGCGGAAGTCTTGTGTTTGTCTGCAGCTCGGTCGCTCTTAGCACAATGTAAACAGCATATTTCTTCTTCTATGCTTGCATTATTGGCAGAGTAGGTGCTGAACGCCGCAGTTTCCATAGTGTCGTGAACTCACATGGACGCGCATCGAGGAAGTACGATGTTTTACTGTTTAGGCTATAAAAATATACTAAATGATGTAGTTTCCAGTAAATTCTGGACGCGACCCACTCAGGACACTTGGATAAAATTGGACGAGCAGTATGGAGGAATATTGACAAGTTTTTGTGGACTTTTCTGGACCTTTTTGGAGCGCCGGTCACCTCCATTATATGAAAAATCTGTGGATAAGGCAACCCCCCCTCCCCCCGGATCTCCGGTTGAATATGAGATATTAAGAAAGTGCTCCTGAGTCTTGCCCAGCATGAGGGTGAGTAGAAAATGAAGGACCATCATTCTGTGGGTGCAATATCCCTTTAATGTTATTATTGTTATTATTACCTTTGTTTTACCTCTTTCTAAATATATAAATAAACTCAACTCAGACTCACTTCATCACCATCTCTGTGTTAGCAGATATGCTAATCAGAGGCAAGAAACATGCTAACTACATGTTTATTTCCACTGCTGTCTCTGAGGAATCGTGCTGCGTACCTGAGCCGGTACTCTCCGGTGGATTGGACCAATCTGAGCCAGCACCAGAACCTCTGCATAACCCGGCTCATTTCACATTACTGCTCTCTTTGTTAATCAATGTCTTCTATCAGTGAAGTAATTACGGCGACTCCTCGTGTTTCCGTTTTCCCTCTCTCCTCTCGCCAGCTTAATAATCACTCATTACAGCTTCTTCTGCTTCCCAAGCAGCCAATTACATCTGGGAGTCAGTAAACGGGCCCAGACAGCAGCCGCCGTCACTTTACCTGCAATCTGTCAGCAGGATCTGTGGCTGGCGGTTAAACATGGAGGAGGAGCTCCGCTCAGCACAACCACCGACTACACGCAGACAGGTCGCGCTGAAATAATAATTCAGTCCAAAAGCGACACCGTGAATCCGAAGCATCTTCTAATCTCATGCAAGAAAAGACAGCCATCTGGCTCCTCTTCCTCTCTCTGCATCCACCCTCACCCCCCACCCCCCTAAATGCCCACCATTAAAGTAATGTGTTCATCTGCATAAAACTGAGAACATCATCGTTATGTGAACACCGTTAAATCCAGCTGTCGGCCTCAGATCAAATATTAGTGGAGAAGCTTCACTGGAAAAGGAAAAGATGATGATGGTTAGAGCTGTGATAACTGTTATCAGAGATGTTTATGATAAGACTGAAGATCCAAATATCGCCGGTGGGCAAAGATTAAGTGACTGTCATAAAGCTGCGGAGGTGAGGAAATAAAAGTGTGATAGAGGAGCTGAGAGTCCCGGGAGGACGCAGGCATGATCCAAGGCCTCTCGGCTTCCACCTCTCAACTTCAGCCACTGGGCCTCCACCTGTCGGCCTCGAACTCTTGTCTTTGACCTCTGGGTCTCAACCTCTCAGTATCAGCCTTTCGGCCTTGGCTTCGGCCTCTGGTTCTCCACCTACTGGCCTCTTGACCTCTCTGCCTTGACCTCTCAGTATCAGCCTCTCGGCCTCGACCTATCAGCTTCAGCCAATTGGCCTTGGCCTCTCAGGCTCGGTTTCGACTTCGGCCTCTCAGCTTTGACCTCTTGGGAAAAATTAAGTAAGTGTAATAAAGCTGAGGAAGTGAGGGAATGAAAGTGTGATGGACCACGACCTCTCAGTATCAGCCTCTCGGCTTCAGCCCATTGGCCTCGACCTCTCGGCCTTGACTTCAGCCTGTGGGTCTCAACCTGTCAGCCTCTTGACCTCTCTGGCTTGCCCTATCAGCTTTGGCCCATTGGGCTTGACCTCTTAGCCTTGGCTTCAGCCTCTGGGTCTCAAACTCTTGTATTTGGGCTCTGGGCCTTAACCTCTCAGTATCAGCCCATTGGCCTCGACCTCTCGGCCTTGATCTATCAGCTCCGGCCCATTGGCCTTGACCTTTTGGCCTCAAACTCTCGGCTTTGGCCTCGACCTATCAGCTTCGGTCGATTGACCTTGGCTTCGGCTTCTGGGCCTGAACCTCTCGGTTTCGGCCCCTCGGCTTCAGCCTCTTGGCAAAGCTTAAGTAAGTGTAATAAAGCTGAGGAAGTGAGGAAATAAAAGTGTGATGGAGGAGCTCGACCTGTGGGCCCCGACCTCTCAGTATCAGCCTCTCAGGCTCAACCTTTCGGCTTCAGCCCATTGGCTTCGACCTCTCGGCCTTGACCTATCAGCTTCGGCCCATTGGCCTTGACCTTTTGGCCTTGACCGATCAGCTTTGGCCCATTGCCCTTGACCTTTTGGCCTCAAACTCTCGGCTTTGGCCTTGACTTCTCAGTATCAGCCCTTCGCCCTCGACCTTTCGGTTCAGCCAATTGGCCTTTCCCTTGGCTTTGGCCTCTGGGCCTCAACCTCTAGGCTATAGTCTCTCAACTTTGACCCCTTGGCAAAGATTGAGTAAGTGTGATAAAGCTGAGGACGTGAGGAAAGTGAAGCTCTGAGGAAAGTGTCATGGAGAAGCAGAGAACCTTGGTCCCTTGGCTTCGGCCTCTCAGCTTCGGCCTCTCAGCTTCTACCCCTAGACTTTGGCCTCTCAGCTTTGGTCTCTTGGCTTTGGCCCCTAGACTTCGGTCCCTAGACTTTGGCCTCTCAACTTGACCTCTTGGCAAAGATTAAATGTAATAAAGCTGAGGAAGTGAAGAAGTAAAAGTGTGATGGAGGAGCAGAGAGCCTCGGCCTCTCGGCTTCTGCGTCCTCTCCCATCCTCGATAAACTGGCCCTCAGTGACCTCTCACTTTAACAACCACTGATGGCCTCCAGCCATAAAAAGCTGCTCTGCTGTCTCCTCCGGCAGGACGGAGAGGAAGAAAAGCAGGATGTCCCCTCTCTCTTCCCGTCAATCTCTTTCTCTGTGAAGTAATTGCTTTCACCTCTGTTGGTGACCCGGGCAGATTTAATCACACCATCTCTGGCCCAGGCCAGCTGAATCAAACGGGTGAAATTAACAGCTGGGCTGGAGCCAGATCTTTTACACAGCAGCGGCTCAGCTGTGGTCCGGTACGGCCCGCTCGGCACAGCACGGTCCAGTCTGGCCCGCGCGGCACAGCGCAGCGCTAACCAAGCTAAGTCATGCTCCCAGCTCCTGCAGAGTCTTGGCAGAAACAGGTTTTCTGTGACATGGAGGCTTCAGATTTCTGCCACATTACTGCATCATCCAGCCCGTCTGGCCGGTCCAGCACCAGAACTTAATCCTTCAGAGACAATTTCCCTCAAAAAGATCTAATCAGGACAATTTACTTTTTGATTAGAGTCAACTGTGATGTTGACTCACAGACCACCTTAAAGATAAGGTCTAAGAACCCAGACAAGAGCAGCACGACACTGACGATGACTCAAGGTCACAAAATTCTGACATGAATAAATCACGACTGTCAAACGATCAACATGATCAATCAGACTGGTCACGTTCCAGTATGTCCACACCAGCTTACAGCCTGAGGAACGTCTTCCTGCTCTGTCTGCAGATAGCAGCGTTTTTGTTAATCGTTCTTAACCTTCCGTCTGAAGGCTGATTCTGCCGACTGGGATTAAAGGTTCTGGATGCTGACTGGGATAAAATGTTCTAGATGCTGACTGGGATTAAAGGTTCTAGATGCTGACTGGGATTAAAGGTTCTGGATGCTGACAGGGATTAAAGGTTCTGATGCTGACTGGGATTAAAGGTTCTAGATGCTCACTGGGATTAAAGGTTCTAGATGCTGACTGGGATAAAATGTTCTAGATGCTGACTGGGATTAAAGGTTCTAGATGCTGACTGGGATTAAAGGTTCTGGATGCTGACTGGGATTAAAGGTTCTGATGCTGACTGCGATTAAAGGTTCTATATGCTGACTGGGATTAAAGGTTCTAGATGCTGACTGGGATTAAAGGTTCTGGATGCTGACTGGGATTAAAGGTTCTATATGCTGACTGGGATTAAAGGTTCTAGATGCTGACTGGGATTAAAGGTTCTAGATGCTGACTGGGATTAAAGATTCTAGATGTTTACTGGGATTAAAGGTTCTGTATGCTGCTGACTGGGATTAAAGGTTCTAGATGTTTACTGGGATTAAAGGTTCTGTATGATGCTGACTGGGATTAAAGGTTCTAGATGCTGACTGGGATTAAAGATTCTAGATGTTTACTGGGATTAAAGGTTCTGTATGATGCTGACTGGGATTAAAGGTTCTGATGCTGACTGGGGTTTAATGTTCCACTTCTACAGGAAGGTTTATGTTGAAAAGAAAACATAAATGCATTAGCGGTTTGGAGTTTTTAGGGTTAAATAACTTCACGTGTGAGACATATTTATTTCTTCGTAGTCAGTAAACAGTTGTCATCTCTAACTGTGAGGTGAAACCCAGTCGAGCGCATCTTTCTGGAGATTTGCATGTGTGGATGTAAACAAGCCTCCATCCTCACACATACAGACTGTGAAAATGGAGGCGGAGGAGAAAGCTGTCCTGATTTAACTTTGCCATCTGTCTTCCACCGGCCTGCCAACATGTGGACACACTGCTGCCATTGTGGGAACTACGCGTTACTCATTTCTCTCCCTCTACAGAAAGCAGCGAGCCTGTTTCACACTAAACCTGCACAGACGAAGTAGCTGATGATCTGAAAATCACCACTAACCCGATCGTGTTACGCAGACATGTATGTGAGTAAATCGATGTACCGAAGCCGGTCAGCCCTGAACAAAGCCAGCAGTAATACACCCATTCATTAGAATGGGATTACTCAGTCAAGTCACAAAGATAAAAGTAATCAATAACCACTACCTGGACCACAAAAGACCTCACGCACGCTGTTGCCATGGAAACACACATGCATGAGGTAAACATCAGCCTCACTCTAACTCATAGAGCAGATTCTAAAATACTTTATGCAAACAAATCTCTGCCCTTCATAATGAAGCTAATCTCATAATAAAGCTAACCTTTCCATCAGTTTACCTTCTTCCCTGAGACGGACAGACCTCCTGATCTCCGGGGGGATGGACTGCTTTCTTTTCTTCAAGGTACATATGCTGAGTCCACAAAGAATCAGAGACTTTATCACTGAGAAACGGTGCAGAAAGCAGCTCAAACACACAGAGGTTGCTCACTGTTCGTGTCAGAATGTCAAAAAGAGAAAAAAAAACATCCACTTGATCAGCTCCACCTTCTAGAACTGGGTCAGACCCTGTTCTACTTCCTGTTAATATGAATCCAACCAGGTGATGAAAACATTTCTCAGACACACTATATTGCCAGAAGTATTTGCTCACCCATTCAAATGATAGAATCAGATGTTCCATCACTTCCATGTCCACAGGTGCATAAATGAAGCAGCTCGGCATGCGGACTGTTTCTACAAACATTTGTGAAAGCATGGGTCGCTCTCAGGAGTAGGGCTGAACGATATGGACAAAATTTCATATCTCGATATTCATGCCAGACGTCTCAATATCGATACGATATGACTAAGGGTTCGTTGAAAACCAAGCACTTTTGTGGAAAGTGCAGTTTTGTTTGTGACTTCCAGAGCTTTACATGCAGGACAAGCGCAGGGGAAATCTATATCTTTTATATAGTTGCTTTTTCGATATTAATATCTTGAATGTTCGTATCTCGATATAGATATGATAACGATATATCTTTCAGCCCTACTCAGGAGCTCAGTGAATTCCAGCGTGGAACTGTGATAGGATGCTAGCCTGGTACACCAGCCTGACCAACGCCATGTATGACATACACGGTGAGTCAGTCTGGCTTCCCTCCATTGGGAAGTGATTTACTCTTTGGTAAAAAATTGACCGGACCAATCACAGCGCAGCAGCAGAATTATTAACAGGAACGTAAAACTCCTCCGACGTCTCCACCGCTGTTTCTGCTCTGTTTTGGTGCGTAACTAACAGCTTCCAGGTCATAGTCACATGACGTGCGACACAAACGCTTTCTCAAATTAGTAGTTCAGCAATAAACAATGCTGACATGTAACAGAGTATTTATGATAATAAAACCAAACATTCTTTGTTAATATACACAAGAAAATTACATACTAGTGGCTATGGCGTCGCCATAGCAACATAGCAACAGAGTGCCGAGCTACGCTGAAGGCCACCATCGACAGTCACTGCCGTGTTTCTCTGATTGGTTCTCTCCGGTTCACTTCCCTCCTGTTAGTCCCGCCTCTCGTCTCGCATTGGAAATCAGTCTCCAGCGGAGGAACCAGACTGACTCACCGCGTATCTCATACATGACGTTGGTCAGTCTGGTGTACCAGGCTAATAGGATGCCACCTGTGCAACAAATGCAGTGGTGAAATTTCCTCGCTTCTACATATTCCACAGTCAACTGTCAGCTGTATTCTTAGAAAATGAAAGTGTTTGGGAACGACAGCAACTCAGCCACGAAGTGGTCGGCCACGTAAACTGACAGAGTGGGGCGAGTGGAATCACTACAGACCTCCAAACTTCATGTGGCCTTCAGATCAGCTCAAGAACAGAGACAAAGAGCGTCATGGAATGGGTTTCCATGGTGATCAGCTGCATCCATCCATACATTACCAAGTGCGATGCAAAGCGTGGATGCAGTGGTGGAAAGCAGCCGCCACTGGACTCTAGAGCAGTGGAGGCGTTCTCTGGAGGACCAATCACGCTTCTCCATCTGATGGAGAAGCGTCAAGTGTAAAGTTTGGTGGAGGAGGGATTATGGTGTGAGGGTGTTTTTCAGGAGCCGGGCTTGGCCCCTTAGTTCCAGTGAAAGGTACTCTGAATGCTTCAGCGTACCAAGACATTCTGGACAATAGACCCTCTTCATAATTTATGCATACGTCACTCGCACATGCTCACACCTGCCGCTGAAGGTCAGACAGCTTTGCAGGCCCATGGAAATAGAACAGAGACTGGTCTTTACGGGGTTAATCACAAAGACGACAGACTCTTTTTGTGTTTTTGACTGCTTTAATAAACGAGGGGAGAACTCTCCTAGATGGGGAATAGGCTTTTACTGGTTTCCCATGAAGAAACACCAGCGATTGGCCTGTTTTTTTCAGTCACCGTGTTAAAACACCTGCTTGGTGGCCTCCTGTCGGCATCTGATGACCACAAAGATGTGGAATATAATCTTCAGGTAAGCACGGTTTTACTGTGTTTGAACACGTAACTGACCCATTTCTTCCACAAATGCAACACGGTGATGTACAAATCCAGGCTGATTGCTGGTGATCCTTATTCTTATTATTAAAAACGTATTCCCGTCTAGGAGAGTTTTCCCCTCATCCATTAAAGCAGTCAAAAATACAAAAAGAGTCTGGAGTCGTGCTGATTAACCCTGTAAAGACCCGTCTCTATTCTATTCCAATGGGCCTCCAAAGCTTTCTGACCTTCAGTGGCAGTTGCGAGCATGCGCAAGTGATCTATGCATAAATTATGAGAATCGTCCATGTTCCCAACTTTGTGGGAACAGTTTGGAGCTGGCCCCTTCCTCTTCCAACATGACTGTGCACCAGCGCACAAAGCAGGTCCATAAAGACCTGGATGCAGAGTCTGGTGTGGAGGAACTGGACTGGCCTGCACAGAGTCCTGACCTCAACCTGATAGAACACCTTTGGGATGAATTAGAGCGGAGACTGAGAGTCAGGCCTTCTGATCAGTGTGACCTCATAAATCTGGAAAAATGGTCAAAGATTCCCATAAACACACTCCTAAACCTTGTGGACAGCCTTCCCAGAAGAGTTGAAGCTGTTCTAGTGGCAAAGTTGGACCAACGTCATCCTGAACCCAATGGATCAGGAATGGGATGTCACTGAAGCTCAGATGTGAGTCAAGGCAGGTGAGACAATACTTTTGGATATATAGTGTATGTTGCCCCATGCTGACATGATCGCATCACATGGTTGCTGCAGATTCATGATGAGAATCTTCTGTTCTCTGGACACCAGAAAAGTCTTGAGAGGAAGGCTGGGAGCAGCAAAGCGGAGGCCAGAGAATGAGAGCACCACTGTAGAGGTGCATTCATGGTCACCACTAAACTCAGACGGATTAGGATTTCTTGCAGCTGGTTGGCCACACATGGAAAGGCAGCAATGTGCCACGTGGCACCTTGTCTTCCGGAAATCATCATCATCATCAGAAGAAGCAGACGGGTTGCAGAAGCCAGAGCCATGTCACCTGTAATCAGGTGTAATGGGGTGTTGCTACACTCTGGACATGTGGCTAGATCACTGCGTGACAGGAGGTAGATGATTTTATGGTGCAAGTGTGGTGAGGCTCTTGGGTCTGGTGAGGACTCGTTAAAGTTCTGGTGAGGACTCTCTGGTCTGGTGAGGACTCTCGGGTCTGGTGAGGACTCGTTAGGTTCTGGTGAGGACACCAGAGTCTGGTGAGGACTCGTTAAAGTTCTGGCGAGGACTCTGGTCTGATGAGGACTCGTTAAAGTTCTGGCGAGAACTCTCTGGTCTGGTGAGGACTCGTTAGGTTCTGGTGAGGACACCAGAGTCTGGTGAGGACTCGTTAAAGTTCTGGCGAGGACTCTCTGGTCTGGTGAGGACTCGTTAGGTTCTGGTGAGGACACCAGAGTCTGGTGAGGACTCGTTAAAGTTCTGGTGAGAACTCTGGTCTGGTGAGGACTCGTTAAAGTTCTGGTGAGAACTCTGGTCTGATGAGGACTCGTTAAAGTTCTGGTGAGGACTCTCTGGTCTGGTGAGGACTCGTTAAAGTTCTGGTGAGAACTCTGGTCTGGTGAGGACTCGTTAAAGTTCTGGTGAGAACTCTGGTCTGGTGAGGACTGGAGGACGTGATAGTGAATCCAAACATCCGACTGTACCTCACTGCAGCTTCATTGAGTTGGATTATGATGCATTCAAGTTCTGCTCAGTAATTACGAACGTCAAGTGGGGTCAACTACATATTTATGATGTGTTCAAATGTAGTCTTGTAAAATTGTAGTTATTTGGGCCGTTGAACATCCCTGCATCACTCACGGTTCTAAACTGCAGGGCACCTCATTGTTGAACTTTCCAACAGAAAGGCGGCGCTGGGCTTTCCGACAGGCCTATAATGCCACGAGAGTCACCGAGAAGGTTATGGGTACTATCGTAATAATACATCATTTACACAATACTACTACTACCACATTACTACCATGTTGTAACAGACTGCATGCGTTACACCAGACATGAAAACTGACACATCATCATGCTAGATCTCCTGGACCCAGGTCCATGGATCCTGGGTTCAGGGACCCCTGGACCCACAGCAGTCGCCCTGAACCTGGAGCTTTAACCCCGCCAGGTCTGACCTGGTCATCTTGTCGGTGCAGGACATGGTGATGAGCTGCTCCCCCTGCAGAACCCCGTCCCACGTCTGGACGGACCCCCGGCACCGCACCGGCACCGTCCCCTCGCCGGACTCGATCTTGGTCCGCAGGTGGCTCCGGTGCTTCCTCGTCAGGTGTCTGCTGCTGTGGACTGAGAGGAGAAGGTCAGGTCAGTGTCATCGCTGAGTCATCTGACCTGACTGCTGCCCGTCGTCATGGAAACCAGCAACATTCATCTGGATGCGTAAAAGTCTGTTATGTCCCTCCCTCCTGTCTGACAGCAGGAAATATTCATCCTCTCCTTCCCACCAGGAATGTTTAAAGACCAACAACGGAAGTTTTCTCAGTGACCCCCCCACTGACGACTAAACTTCATCATCTTCATCATACCTGTACTGTGATTCCCTCCAGCCCGTAAAAGACAGTCTTATCTTGACTGTTGTTCTGTCCCTCCCTCTCTTCCTTGTCTTCCTAATGTTTCCTTGCCTTTCTTTGCTGAACCCTCCATGATGCGTTCAAACACCCGCTGTGTTCATGTCTGGTTCATATCCGTTTGCTAGTAAGTGACGCGGTGCTGCAACCAATAGTCTGCTGCAACATCACGGCCGCGTCACGGATGGAAAACTTACATACGACAGTTTCGGAGTCTCGGGACGCTGCTCGACAGTGACGGCTTGAAAATGCGATAATGAATGTTGGTGTGGCATCAAAACGAGTCAAAAACGCAGATTTTTAAGGTCTAAAAGTTATGTTGTGGGTCTTCAAGCTCGGCTTCGGGAAAAGTCCCAACACCGAGTTACAGTGGGTACGGAAAGCATTCAGACCCCTTTAAAGATTTCACTCTTTGTTTCATTGCAGCCATTCGCCAAAATCAAAAAAGTTCATTTTATTTCTCATTAATGTCACTCAGCACCCCATCTTGGCAGAAAATACAGAAATGTAGGAATTTTTGCAAATTCATTAAAAAAGAAAAACTGAAATATGACATGGTGATAAGTATTGAGTACTTTGCTCAGTACTGAGTAGAAGTACTTCTTGGGAATGATGCAACAAGTGTTCCACACCTGGATTTGGGATCTTCTGGTTCTTCTTGCAGATCCTCTCCAGTTCTGTCAGGTTGGATGGTGAACGGTGGTGTTCAGCCATTTTCAGGTCTCCAGAGATGCTCAGTTGGGTTTAAGTCCGGGTTCTGGCTGGTCCGGTCCAGAATGGTCCAGAGTGGTTCTGATCCACTCCTTTGTTATTTCAGCTGTGTGTGAGGGTCATTGTCTTGTTGGAAGGTGAACCTTCGGCCCAGTCTGAGCTCCTGAACTCTGGAAGAGCTTTTCTTCCAGGATCTCTGTACTTGGCCGCATTCATCTTTCCTTCAACTGCAACCAGTCGTCCTGTCCCTGCAGCTGAAAAACACCCCCATATCATGATGCTGCCACCACCGTGCTTCACTGTTGGGATGGTATTGGGCAGGTGATGAGCAGTGCCTGGTTTTCTCCACACATACCGCTTAGAATGAACTCCAAAAAGTTCAATCTTGGTCTCATCAGACCAGAGAATCTTATTTCTCTCAGTCTGGGAGTCCTTCATGTGTTTTTGGCAAACTCTATGCGGGCTTTCATATGTCTGCACTGAGGAGAGGCTTCCATCGGGCCGCTCTGCCATAAAGCCCCGACTGGTGGAGGCTGCAGTGATACTGACTTTGTGGAACTTTCTCCATCTCCCTACTGCATCTCTGGAGCTCAGCCACAGTGATCTTTGGCTTCTTCTTTACTCTCTCACCAAGGCTCTTCTCCCACCATTGCTCAGTTTGGCTGGATGGCCGGGTCTAGGAAGAGTTCTGGTCGTCCCAAACTTCTTCCATGTAAGGACTATGGAGGCCACCGTGCTCTTAGGAACCTTTAATGCTGCAGAAACTCTTTTGTAACCTTGTCCAGATCTGTGTCTCGCCACAATTCTGTCTCTGAGCTCCTTGGACAGTTCCTTCCACCTCATGATCCTCATTTGCTCTGACATGCACTGTGAGCTGGAAGCTCTTATATAGACAGGTGTGTGTCTTTCCTAATCACGTCCAATCAGTTTAATTTAACACAGCTGGACTCCAATGAAGGAGTAGAACCATCTCAAGGAGGATCAGAAATGGACAGCATATGAGTTAAATATGAGTGTCACTGCAAAGGCTCTGAATACT
>JALJCO010005190.1:152500-360000 GCA_023101725.1 Atherinomorus stipes | reverse complement strand
CCTGCCCGTAAATGACCCCATCACACCGACCCCGTTGTTCTGTATGAGGAACCTGGACCGGGACATAAAAAGCGATCAAATGCTTCACGGTTCCTGTTTATGTGGACTTCATTTCCCGGCTTCAGCAGCTCGTCATCCTTGTGTGTGTTAATCAGACATGTCAGCGTAGTATAGTATCAGCCCTCCTCTTCACTGGGTCGGACCATTTAAGCACATTTTTCTACCTTCTGCTTTAAGCAGGACTTGTGAGGACCTCTCAGGCTTCTAGTGAGAGAAAGTAGGTTAAAAACGACAAAAACATAGAAATGCGTCTGCCATCAGACTGCCGCTATTAGCATTCTCTGTGAGCAACGCAGCCCAGAGCTCTCAGCTGCTAAAAGGTAACAGACTCTCCCAATTTCATTCTCCTGCTTTCCCTCGCCGTTCCACTTTGCGATTGTTTAGATCAATTTTGCAGTGGATAATTTCTGCCGCGCTGCTCGCTATCCTGCCATGAAATTGGCACTGAGGTTGCCTTCAGTTTGCCGGGGAGAGGAGGAGGAGGAGGGAGAGGAGGAGGAGAGATGAATGGAAGTGAGGGAGGAAGGGCCGAGCCCTAGAGGCCGTTTGAAAAGCAGAAATAATCAGCTGCATCACAGAAATACAAAAAGGGACAGTCAAAGCAAGAAGGGAGAGGGAGTCAGAGGCCTGCAGCAATGTGATGATCAGTGCTGATTCAGAGATGTCACCGCCGAGGATAAGAGCACCGACATCACAGGGCCGGGTAGGCTGAGGAGGACGAAGAAGGCCTGCCAACGAGCCGGAAAACAGGTGTCCACTATCCAACCAGGAGTCTGGCCCGCAATGACGAGTGTAGCTCGCAACCAGCAGTCCACCATGGAACCATGAGTCTACAATCCAACCTGGAGATCCAACCAGGAGTCTACCATCCAACCAGGAATCCACGATCCAACTAGGAGTCCACCATCCAACCAGGAATCCGGTCTGCAACGACGAGTCTGCCCTGCAACCATGAGTCTAAGATCCACCCAGGAGTCTGGCCCGCAATGACGAGTGTAGCTCGCAACCAGCAGTCCACCATGGAACCATGAGTCTACAATCCAACCTGGAGATCCACCCAGGAGTCTGCCCCGCAATGACGCGTCGGGCCCGCAACCAGGAGTCTGCCATGCAACAACAAATCCAGCCTGCAATGACGAGTTCGCCTACAATGACGAGTAGGGCCCGCAACCAGGAGTCTGCCAGGAATCAATGAGTCCGGCTCGCAACCATGAGTCCACAATACAACGAGAAGTCAAGCCCGCAACCAGGAGTCTGATATCCAACCAGCAGTCTGCCCCGCAACCAAGAGTCCACAGTGGATCCAGGAGTCCACAATCCAACCAGGAGTCCACGATCCAACTAGGAGTCCACTATCCACCCAGGAGTCTGTCCCGCAATGACGAGTGTAGCTCGCAACCAGCAGTCCGCCATGGAACCATGAGTCCACAATCCAACCTGGAGATCCAACCAGGAGTCTACCATCCAACCAGGAGTCCGGTCTGCAACCATGAGTCTAAGATCCACCCAGGAGTCCGCCCCGCAATGACGAGTAGGGCCCGCAACCAGGAGTCTGCCACGGATCAATGAGTCCGGCTCGCAACCATGAGTCCACAATACAACGAGAAGTCAAGCCCGCAACCAGGAGTCTGATATCCAACCAGCAGTCTGCCCCGCAACCAAGAGTCCACCGTGGAACCAGGAGTCCACAATCCAACCTGGAGATCCAACCCGGTTTTTACTAAAATTCTGCTTGTTCCAAGCAAAATTTTCTTGATAAGATTTCTTGAAAGAAGATGCATTGCCTGAAAACAAGTTCCTATATCTCACTGAAATGTTTCTCTGAAGTTATTTTGTCTCATTTTGAGTGTGATGAGATATTTTAACTATAAAGTAGAAAATTATACTTGGTAAGATTTTAGTTGTTGCAGTGTGGAACTAAAGTCCACTCTCCTCAGAGCTTTGGCGCTTCCAGCTGTGCCACCAGACTTCATCTGGCACACCTGTGTGAAGCCTTAAATGCTGGTGTGTCTGGTTAACAAAGAGGGACATGATGACCTGAGACTGCAGCTGCTGTGAGAACAAATGCTGAAAGCAGAGCTGGAAATGCACATGAGCAGCGGCCGGATGTGTTTCTGCTCTTACATCAGAGCAAGTCCACACATTTATCACGCAGCTCCAGCATATGCATCTCTCTGTTCCTGCTTAATGTTGCGTTCCTTCACCCGGCGACACCGGCCCGCTTGGCTGGATCTGGCCTGCATCATCCAGCTCTGCACCTCGCTTTCATCCCGCGTCTGGGTTCAGACTCCAACCTCCTGCAGCCGGGGGGGGATCAGCTGATCCACGCTGAGATTTAACAATTTTCCACCTTAAATACAACTCGACCTCCATGAACACACATGCAGAAACCCTCTCCTCCCTCCTGCCTCCATCCATTCCATCACGTTTCCTGCCGTCATGACAACGCTGGCATTGTTCATCACCCGACACTAAAAACAATCAGCTCATTCTCCCAAACAGAATTATAATCAATTTATTTATCATTTCTCCTCATTTTTCACGGCGCGGGGAAATGAATTGGTTTTTAGAAGCAGTCTTTAATTTAAAGGCTGCTGTGACGACAGATGAATGAACCTGAATTCAGATCTGGCTCATTCACAGCTTCATCATCTCTCTGCGTGTTATTAGATATGTTAGATATGGTTTACAGGCTGCAACACTGAAACATCACACAGCTATGTCTCTGCAGGTACAACCCCACTTCCAGGGAAGCTGGGACATCATGGGCATATCAAACTATAGAGTCAGTACTTTGATACCAGCCTGACAAAAATATCGGGTTTTATAGTTTTTTGAGTATCGCGATACCAATGTAGAGATTAAAAAACATGCAGTTTGCTTCCAATTCTGAGAGTTTTACATAAAGAAATGATGAAAGCAGCCAGATTCTAGCTTCTGTGTCACATGATGGTGGTAGCCTATCAGATTCTAGCTTCTGTGTCACATGATGGTGGTAGCCTATCAGACTCTAGCTTTTGTGTCACATGATGGTGGTAGCCTATCAGACTCTAGCTTTTGTGTCACATGATGGTGGTAGCCCATCAGACTCTAGTTTTTGTGTAGCATGATGGTGGTAGCCTATCAGATTCTAGCTTTTGTGTAGCATGATGGTGGTAGCCTATCAGATTCTAGCTTTTGTGTAGCATGATGGTGGTAGCCTATCAGATTCTAGCTTCTGCACCACATGATTATGGTAGCCTATCAGATTCTAGCTTCTGCACCACATGATTGTGGTAGCCTATCAGATTCTAGCTTTTGTGTAGCATGATGGTGGTAGCCTATCAGATTCTAGCTTTTGTGTCACATGATGGTGGTAGCCTAACGATACGACCCTGAACTCTGCGAGCGAACATTACTCTGCTCCTCAGATGCAGCTGAAGCTGTTACAGGAACCTCTTCATCCTCTGAAACCAGGGAGGAACTCCTGCTAATAAGCCGCCATTATCTCTACGTACCACACAGCACACACGAAAACGTTTCCTTCTCAGCTGTCAAGGTCGACTTTTATTCGCAACTCATTTTAAAGCTGTTTAGGCGGAGCTGCAGATGCTGGATGATGTCTGGAAATGCTGGTCAGAACTGGAGCTGGAACAGGACACATGCAGATCTCTGCTAATTCCTGCCTCTCAGAAGCGGCTCTGCTGCTGGATGTGATGAGTTTGTGGCAGTCGGGATAAAGAGCAGAAATCCTCTCTGAGGACGGATCTGCAGACCAGAAGCTCGGCTTATCTCTCATTTGTCTGAAAGCTTTTCCTCTCATGTCTGGCTGTGAGCCTCGGTGGTCCTCCTCCTCGCTCTCTGAGAGGAAGTTTCTCTCAACCCAACAAAGGGGAAGAAACCGGAGCGGGGGGGGGGGGGGTTAGTGTTTCTGATGTAGCGGAACATCTAAACCTGTTCACCATCTCCAGACGCTCTCTCATTGATGTAGATGAGATCTTCCACCCTGCGGGGGGGCTTCAAGGATTCTCCAGGCTGGTGCTGAGGCTGATGGGTTCAGGTAGAGCTCGTCAGTGGGAGCCTGGTGAGGGTGGGGGGCATTGGGGGTGTGTGTGTGTGTCTGTAATTAATATTCCTGAAGCATGAGACAAACGGAGAGACGAGGAGGGAGGGCAGGACTCCCCAGAGTTGCGGTCAGGTCTGGTGTCTGACTGCAGGGATACCGGCCAGGCTGCCGTCACGGCAACGCCACATCCCCCCCCCCCACAACCCCCCCACTCAGCAGCCAGTGGTCTGGATATTTGAAGATAACGTTGCTATTAATAAACAAACAGAAGCGATAATGAGGCGGAGAGGGACGGACGGACGGACGGACGGATGGACGCTGATCTGAGTCTGAACTGATGAGCTGCAAAGACAGCAGAGACACCGACCCCCCCCCCCCCCCCCCGCCTGCAGACACACTCCCTGGCCAGTAACTGATAACAGTAATCATTACTTTTTCAAGTAAAACAGTAACTAATTACTATGTTTTTCAAGTAATCAGAATACAGTTACTTTTATAATAACTAAAACCTCGTCCCACCTTGGCATGATAATCAAAAACTGGCTCCTCGAAGCCATCGATAAGAAATGGATCAATTTCCCGGAACAGGCTCTATGCATGACTCCACTACTTCCTGAGCGTTAGGTAGCTACTTCAGGTGCTTCCTGTCTTTCGTAACTGGACGAACTGATTAATCCAGGTGTGTCTGGCCGGTTACTGAGATCAGACACACCTGGACTAATCAGTTCATCTCGTAATGAAAGACGGGAAACAAAGGAGCTACCTTAAGTTCAGGAAGTAGTGGAGTCCTGCATACAGCCCATCGGGTCCCGTTTTGAGACCCGGCCCCCGTTATCGATGCCTTGACGTCACTTTCGCAATTTCTGTTGGCAAATTCCCAACTAAATATGGAGCGAAAGAAGCGGTGGAGGGCATGGGTTACTGCAACCACTGCGCTCTCCTGTCAGGGGGGGTAACACAACCAATATGTGAAAACATTTGGAGCCAGATCACAACCTCAAAGTCCGAGACGCCTGTCATGTCTTCGAAACATGGAAACAAGGCAAGTGACAGTCCAAACGTCCCCCTTCGGCTTCCAGCCGTGTTGCAGACAGTGTTGGATCATGTTTTCATTTTCAGGTTGGTGAGTTACTTGTTAGCTATTGCTTGCCGAATGATTTTCATAGCATTTTCCAGCAGGTAGAGCAGGAGGCTCGATCGTTAGCTCGGCTAATTTAGCTTGTTCCGTAGCAATCTAAGCCTTTTGTTTGCGTCGGATAACATAGTGTTATCTTGTACAGCACTCCAGAAGTAGCTGACGTTATTGATGGAAGTTAACGTTGGTGCTTACAAGATCCGAAATGAAGTAAGAACTATGCTAATGTATCGTTCCGGGGGGGCGTAGGGCTTCTGACGTCACATCTGCGCCCCACTCAATATCCTGTTTCAGATGATGATGAGCGCAGCAGCCAGAGTGACGAAGGCAGAGTTCAGAGGTGGCGATGGGTGAAACCATCAGAGGTCAGCGGTTTCTCTTCAGTTCCGGATGAAGCCGCCTTTTTCTCCCAGATGTTTTTTTGATTTCCTCCTATTTTTCTGACATTCTTATCTGCTGATACTCAAACATACAACAATAAATAAAAGTAAGCTTTTGTTAAAAGCCATAGCCTAAATTATCTGTTAGGTTGTTGTATATGAAAGAAAAAACAATCAGACATTGGTAAGAAAATCGATAAGAAATCAAATTGATAAGCGGCATCAATAATGGCATTGACACAATGACACATTGACACAGTCCCACCACACCCCATAATCCTACTTTTTAGCCCTTCTCCTAAATTTTGTGCGTTCCCATGAACGTAGTGGACATAACAAAGGGTGGTGGACATAACAAGGTGTGGTGGACATAACAAGGTGTGGTGGACAACGAGGTGTGGTGGACATAAAGAGGGGTGTTGGACATAATGGGTGGTTGTGGACATAACAAAGGGTGGTGGACATAACAAGAGGAGGTGGACATAACAAGGGGTGGTGGACATAATGGGTGATAGTGGACATAACGAGAGGAGGTGGACATAACAAGGGGTGGTGGACATAACAAGGTGTGGTGGACAACGAGGTGTGGTGGACATAAAGAGGGGTGTTGGACATAATGGGTGGTTGTGGACATAACAAAGGGTGGTGGACATAACGAGAGGAGGTGGACATAACAAGTGTGGTGGACAACGATTGATAGTGGACATAATGAGAGGAGGTGGACATAAGGGGTAGTGGACAATGAGTGGTAGTGGACATAACGAGGGGTGGTGGACAAAACGAGGGGTGGTGGACATAACGAGAGGAGGTGGACATAACAAGTGTGGTGGACAACGATTGATAGTGGACATAATGAGAGGAGGTGGACATAAGGGGTGGTGGACAACGAGTGGTAGTGGACATAACGAGGGGTGGTGGACATAACGAGGTGTGTGGACATAATGACGTGTGGTTGACAATGAGTGGTAGTGGACATAACATCTGTGGCAACGTAGATCTGAGACGTAGATCTGAGACGATGTAGATCTGCAGAGACGTAGATCTGAGACGATGTAGATCTGCAGAGACGTAGATCTGAGATGATGTAGATCTGCAGAGACGTAGATCTGAGACGATGTAAATCTGCAGAGACGTAGATCTGAGACGATGTAGATCTGCAGAGACGTAGATCTGAGATGATGTAGATCTGCAGAGACGTAGATCTGAGACGATGTAAATCTGCAGAGACGTAGATCTGAGACGATGTAGATCTGCGGCTCATCAGGACGCTGCAGGTGTTGACCGGACTGAAGACCATGCAGCCAATCAGGATGACCCAGCCAAGCTGTGATTGGTTGCAGCAGGTTGGGAACCTGCGGTAACATTTTAGAGAAGCAACCGCAAAGCCAACGACGTTGTTCAACACGTATGTGATGTGTTTACGGAGAACACGTCTGGGCTCGGAACGCCGGCCAATCAGAACGTCCCGTTACGTGACGGCTGTCTCTGCAGAACAGCAGCATCGCAGACTTAAAGTTTAATATGCAACAAGCGGCGCATGGAAACATTTCCAGGAAGATGAAGCTGGATGTTGTCTTCTTGCAGGAGAGCAGCAGCATCTTCCTCCTCCTCCTCCTCCTCACCGTCCCCTCAGCGTGTCACTCAGGCAGGTTTCGGATTAAGCTGATCTAGTTAAGATTCCCGGGGTGGCAGCAGGAACTCCTGTCAGAGCGCTGCGAGTCCAGCATGCAGAGGGATGACTGACATCTCCACCGTGTCTCATCCCCTCAGAGACTCGGAATAGTCAATAATTCAGCAGGAAGGTACACTCTCCTCCACAAACGCAGCTACAGCAGGGAAACTCTGTCTTCCCACGCTTTCTTCATTTCTCCTCCCTCTACCTTTCTCACTCTCTCTCTCTCTGCCCACCCCGATATTCACTCCTTCTATATTGCACCACTTCAATAATTCAAAGTTCCATATAAAAGTCAATGAAATTTGCCATACCTCGGGTCATTACGATGCCTGCCAGGGATTTGTGTCGCGCCTGCGCGGAGCTGCAGCCGCCCACCAGCAACCGGTACTTCTCCCTCACCAGGTGGAATATTGAATCGGCAAAGTCCTGAAAAACACAACCGCCCCCTTAATTTAAAGCAAACACGATGCTTTCATTTACCTGGTTAAGCTCAGGTGGAACCATCCTGCAGGTAGACGTACCTGTTTCCAACACCACAGCAGAACACCAGCACATGCAAAAAACACGTCTTCCACATGTCATCCATATGTGCACATGAAGCACATGTGAAGAACATGTGAAGAACATGTCATCCACACAGGTAAATTTATGTTTGGAATATTTTATTGTAGTTCACATGTCAGGAACGTGTAACGTGTGATCGTGCACACGGACAAAGACAAAGTCAGGAAAGATGCTTGTTACCAGCCAGGTGATGGCATGAATGCTTATTCACACCTGTGGTCGTTGGGCAGGTTGATGATGACAAAAGGGATTCATATACACAGTTGCGTATGGAAAAGTACACACGTCTGTATAAAAGGATACCAGGTACTATACATGACTACAGTATAGTTAAACTACCTTCAAATCAGCCTCAGAAATCAGTCCTATGATCTACATACGCACACGTACTCACTACACAGCCTAACATTTACCTGCCTGCACATATACCTACTTACACATATACCTACTTACACATATACATGCAAAGTCAACATTTTTACTATTTGTTGCCACTTTTATCCCCTGATGTGCACAGTGCTTTTACAGAAGCCATTTCTTCATCTGATGTGTACACATAGGGCATCCTGTACAGTTCAGTTAACCTATAAAGTTTCAAACCAGTGGCAGCTGAACACAGGGCTGTTCAACAGGTCAACTATGAGCACAACAGGAAAAATAAAGGTACAGGTGAGGATCTTTGCTGGAAACTTATTCCAAAAACAGCTCTAGATGTGGGAACACAAATGTAGCAGGAGGAAGGCTGACTATGTCACATAACACCAGAACCGGACTGAAAATTAGTAGGGCTGATGGAGGGACATATCCCCCCCAGAAACCGGACCTCAATGGGTCTGATGGAGGAACGTATTTACCCCAGAACCCGGACCTCAACCGGTCTGATAGAGAGACGTGTCCTTCCCAGAACCCAGATCTCAGCAGGTCTGATAGAGGGACGTGTCCTCCCCAGAACCCGGACCTCGGCGGGTCTGATAGATGGACATATCCTCCCCAGAACCTGGACCTCGGCGGGTCCGATAGGGGGACGTATCCTCCCCAGAACCTGGACCTCGGCGGGTCTGATAGATGGACATATCCTCCCCAGAATCTGGCCTTTACATTATTGAAGCAGTGTGGGATAATCTGGACAGAGAAAGGAACAAAAGCCAGAAATGTCCAAAGAGGAACTTTGGAAAGTCCTTCAAGGATCCTGGAGACCTGGTTCTGAAGGCTACTGGAAGACATGACAGAAAACTAGGAAGACAATTTAATTTCCAAGCTTTTCACATCTGAACGAGAATTTACATTGACGCGTTTTAATAAATGTCTGCACTTATGTCCCATTTCCTGACTTAAAGCAGGGAGCTTGTTGCCAACCAACGTTCCATGGAGACCATTCCTGGTGCTGCAGCCAAACGTCAGGCTGCTGTTACAGATCTGTGCTTTTACCTCTAACCACCATTGCAACACTTCATGTCAACTGAGTTTCATTTGTGTTGCTCACAAAGACGAACTTCCCTGTAAGGCTTTTTCTACTCATGGTTAAATGTGGATAGAGATGAAACAGCTGTGAAACTTTCAACCTGGGAGAACTAAAATAGTGATTTTCAGTCAGGTGGATGACGAGGAAAAATGAGAATAAATGTGATTAGATGATGAAAATCTACAAAACAGCTGAGATTTTCTGTCCTTATAGCGGAACTGAAGGTTTAGAAAACTGGCCAACTCATGGTGGAACAAGATTAAAACACATTTCACTGTGAAATTGATTTAAAAATCAATAAAACAGTCAACTAAAGTGTGAGTTATAGATGTCATGCGCAGCTATTTATTCTTCTTTTAAGTATTCCCCTTAATGAAAGACTGCTGAAACCTCAGCTTACTGTTTCTTTCTGCTGCTCGCCAGCTCATACAGATAAATGCCTTTGAATATCCTGGTCAGCTGAATCTCAGCGCTAAATGTGAAACTAAGCATCGGAACATGCTATTGGGATTAAAGGAAATGGATAGATGCAGCAGATAGGATGCTGAGGACAGACTGGGACTTTAGCAGCTGAGAGGACATCCACAGATGCCATGATGACAGACATGCAGACTGAGGGAGGAGGAGAGAGATCAGGGGTGAGGAAGATGAAGAGAGCGATGGAATAAGTAAACATATTGCACATTTAACCCTCATCAGAGCTGTGAAACACTCTCACAGTTCGTCCTGGCGGTTGTTCACAGCTTGTGGTCGATGGCTGGTCTGCGTGGATGTACGAGCACATATTGCTGCTCTGACACTGATGGCAGCCTGAAGCTTTCCATGTTCCAGGAGAGAAGAGCGGCGAGAAATCAACGGATGAGTGACTTCATCACAAAGGAGCAGAGATGATGAAGATGTGTAAATCTTTAACAGAGAAAAGATGCTTCTTGATGAAGTCTTTTAGGCTGGAATTTTGGATCGTTTTCCCAACGGGAGCGGGAAGAACATCGGATTCAAAAGCTTAAACTGATGCTGCTACGTAAAGCTTTGCCCCCAGTGGCGACTCGAGGTACTGCAGCAAGAACAAATGACCAATTTAACTGTGACAAAAAGGCCCAACCCCAATGTTCCCCCTACTTTCAACCACTTTCTGGCCCTTCCTCAGCAAGTCCGCATCTGACGTCCCTCGCTCTGAAGGGCTGGATTCACACCCCCCACCCCTCGTTATGTCCACTCGCCTTACATGCAAAGAGGGACTGGGACAGCACTACCTTGAATTTAGGGGTAGGGTGAAAAAGTAGGGCTCGTGGGTGTATTGGGACGCACCTAAAGTTTAACTGCCCCCTACACAACCCCCTCACTATCGAGTGTCACTCCCGATGAAGTCCCAGTCGCAGCTGTGGAGGCGCTTTGATTGGAGGTGGAAGGTGTAACTGAGAACGAGACGCTCTCTTCCCTCCACTGGAACAGGAAAGCAGTCATCGCCATGGCAACACAAACACGCCCGTGTCAAATCTGTGTGGAAACAACAACTCTCATGTGTGAAGAACAATGTTTTATTCAAAATAAATAATACTAATGACGAATCTAAACAATTAAATAAATGATAAAATCATTATTGTTACTAATTATAATTATTACTACTACTAATAATCAGGTATCATTTTTATTATTATTATTGTGCCAATAATCTTTTCTTGCTAAAGGAATACGTGCAGCACAGCTGTCATCACTTTCCCCCATAAAATAACTTTATTTGTGATTTTCTGTCAGTATTGACAAACGTGCAGAACACGGCTGTTTCCTCCTTTTAGCTGTTGCACCCGCTGAAAAATTCTCGCGAGTCTGCACTGATGTAGACTCGGTGATCCACGGCTGAACAGTCCACTCACCCTCCGCCCTTAAAGGAATAGTACACCTACAGAATGATGATCCTTCATTTTCTACTCACCCTCATGCTGAGCAAGACTCTGGAGCACTTTTTTAATATCTCTAATGATGCTGGAGGTTTTCGTTATCCACCAACTTTCATATAATGGAGGTGACCAGCGCTCGAAACAAGAAGGTCCATAAAAGTCCACAAAAACTTAATATTCCTCCATAATGCTCGTCCAATGTAATCCAAGTGTCCTGAGTGGGTAGTGTCCAGAATTTACTGGAAACAACATCATTTAGTAGATTTTTATAGCCTAGACCAGACTCCAGCTCCGGTCCTCGACGGCCACAATCCTGTAGGTTTTCTATGCCTCCCTTATCCAACACACCTGCCTCGAATTATTGAGTAATTATGCAGAACTTCACAGGCTGAAAGATTCATTTGTATCAGGTGTGTTGGAGCAGGAAGGGAAAGAAAACCTGGCCTAAGCAGTACGACATGTAGCTGCCGCAAACCGCACCCCTGCAAGTGCACGACACTACGGAAGCCGCGGCGTTCAGCGCCTAACCTGCCGATAATGCAAGCGTAGAAGAAGAAATTTGCTGTTTGGTGTGCTGAGAGCGACCGAGCTGTGGACAAACACAGGAGGGGTTGGATATTGATTTAAAACAAAGAAAGAAAGAAAAAGAGAAAGCGCGATCTCGTCTGCAGCGCCTTCTGTAGTTTCGTGAACTTGCATGAATGCTCTTCGGGGAAGTATGTTTGACTGTTTAGGCTATAAAAATCTACTAAATTACGTTGTTTCCAGTAAATTCTGGACGCTACCCACTCAGGACACTTGGATTACATTGGGCGAGCAGTATGGAGGAATATTGACAAGTTATTGTGGACTTTTATGGACCTTTTTGGTTCCATCACCAGTGAACTCCATCATATGAAAGTTGGGGGAAAACGAGAAGCCTTCCTGATCTCCGGCCGCATTTGAGATATTAAAAAGTGCCCCAGAGTCTTGCTCAGCATGAGGGTGAGTAGAAAATGAAGGACATCATTCTGATATTCGTATATTCCTTAAATATGGCAGAACCTCTGTGGGAACGCGCAAACGGAGGGGAAGTGTTTCGAGGTCGGTTTGGGCCTGAACCTGTAGAATGTCCACAGGAAGGTGGACCGGACTCTGCTGGATTTCCTGCAGCTGCAGGATCCCCTGGTTCTGAGCAGCTGCCTCCTTTCTTGGACCTGAACGTGACATCTAATTACCTGGAGGAGTCATGCTCGGCTCGACGGTGTCGACACCGCGTGACCCCAGAGTCGAGTCCTCCGTCCCTCCTAACGGCCTTTTCATTGATGACATTCCGGAGGGGAGGGAACGTGGCAGCTCAGAGAGGCTGGAGATCAGAGGTGGATAGATCCTGGCAGACAGCCCAGCCCTCCTCCTCCTCCTCCTCCCCGCCAGCTCCATTTCCTCTCATTTTCTCCCCATATTCTCCTCTTTGTCTTTTCCTCTACCTCCTGCTCTCCTGGTAGAGGGCAGCGATGCTCCAGGAACGAGACGCCAGCAGAAACTAGAAAGCTCGTCTTCTCCATCAGGAAGCTTCATCTGTGTTTCTGGTATCCGAGTACAGCACCAGTCTATCATCCTCACCGCCTCCCTCCTTGGCAGGGGGGGGGGCGACACACCACCTCCAGCGTCAGCCTAATGTGGCAGAAAAACCAGGCCAAGGATTTCCCTCCATCAGCGGGTCCTGTTGCACACTGGCTCGCTTCAAGGTTAGCGGCGCGGCGACGTCTGGGAATTTGTTCCTCAGATCTATTTCAGGACGGTGGACGTTGGACCTGGAGAGGTGCCCCCCCCCCCCCCCCCGGCATTACTTCTGACCAATTACCCCCCCCCCCCCCCGCTGCCTCAGGGGGAGGGAAACAAGCAGCAGCTAGCCGCCAGCATCCGAGCAGGTCGCCACGGCAACCACCACTGACCTTCAGAAGAAGTCCACGTGTCCCAGACGGAGAAACTACCACCTCCAGAGGACGGTCTCGGCCCGGTTCTTTAGTCCGGACCAAAACTAACTGGTTCACTTTCACACCGGGCCAAAAGAACCAGACCTGTAGGGGTTCTGGACTCCTGTCCACTTTTACCAGACCTCATATTTAGGGGTTCTGGACTCCTGTCTGCTCTAACCGGACCACATATGTAGGTGAGGAAGTCCATCACATTTTCTGGAATTCTGTTGACCTACAAATAATAAGGCTTGGTTCTGGTTCTGATCTGTGGTTTTGGTCTCTGGTCTCTGGTTCTGATTTCCGGTCAGGTTCTGGTTCTGGTTCTGGTGTCTGCAGCAGTGATGCGTGTATGTGTGTACATGCGTGCCATTGGCTGCCTGCCCCCCCCCCCCCCCCCCCCCGCCTGCAGGACGGTCCAGCAGCATAAAAACCAGGACTGACTTCTTCTTCAGGTATTTAACAATATATCCACCCCAGTTTTAATAGTCTGCCCCCACCTACACCCCCCTCCCACCTACAACCTTCCACCTAGATCCCCCCTCCCACTTATCCCACCTACACCCCCTCCACCTAGAGCCCGACCCCCCTCTCCCCCCCAACAGTGAAGGCATGGAAGTGTGAAACACTCCGGCTCGTCGCCTCCAGCCACATCCAACCTTTTCTCCGCTCTGACCGGGGGGCCCTGCAGCCGTCACACTTCCCTCCCCATGTTTCTCCTGAATTGAGCCAGTGATGGGGGGGCCATGCAGCCGTCACACTTCCCTCCCCATGTTTCTCCTGAACTGAGCCGCTTCTGAAGACGTCATGTCAGAAGAACAAAGATGGATGAAGAGGACGGATCTGTCCCAGAGAGCTCCAGCAGGGACTCCTGATGAGGATGAGGAAGATGAGGAGGAAGGAGAGCTCCAGCAGGGACTCCTGATGAGGATGAGGAAGATGAGGAGGAAGGAGATCCAGAGGCTCAGAAAACCTGCTAGGGTGGTGGTAAATGTAGAAATGGATCAAGGTGACGCACAACATCATTACGATTTCCTTGGTATCCGAAAGTTCACGGACGTCTACAGAGTCAGCATCCAGAACCTTTAATCCCAGTCAGCATCAGAACCTTTAATCCCAGTCAGCTTTAGAACCTTTAATCCCAGTCAGCATGAGAACCTTTAATCCCAGTCAGCATCTAGAACCTTTAATCCCAGTCAGCATCAGAACCTTTAATCCCAGTCAGCATCAGAACCTTTAATCCCAGTCAGCATCAGAACCTTTAATCCCAGTCAGCATGAGAACCTTTAATCCCAGTCAGCATCTAGAACCTTTAATCCCAGTCAGCATCTAGAACCTTTAATCCCAGACAGCATCTAGAACCTTTAATCCCAGTCAGCATCTAGCACCTTTAATCCCAGACAGCATCTAGAACCATCATCCATTGTGTACTTTTAGTGTGCGCCGTCCTTTTGTCCTCTAGGTTCTGATTCTGGTCCACACCTGGTTAAAAATGACTGATTTGACTGTTCTCGCTTAATTTCGAGGTAATTCCGTCATTAGAACATTTCTCGTTCAACATTCGTGTCCTCATATTTCCCCCTTTTTAATTATTTTTCATTTGCATATCGTACGTGTTTTTGTCCTTCAGGTACGTCCATCCGTCCAACCACACACAACGTAGACATTTTCAGATGTAAACTGCGGTCATGGCCGACCTCGTCGCTGGCGTCCGTCCAGATTCTCTGATTCTCTAAAGCTGAAGTCCAAACATTCATGTGTATTCAGACCAAGCGCTGACCCGGACGTTCGGCACCGCTGCCTCTCAAACTCATTATCAGTCTAAATTCTGCTCCTCTGGTCAAACAAAGCCAGTCAGTCACGACGGCAGAGATGCTATCGGGACCCGAGCCGGCTCTGCCGACCTTGGAGCTCTGCTGGTCCTGGTTTTCCTGCTCGCTTATCTGGGTTCTGCCTCAGAGTTTCCTCCTGCCAGCTGTCAGGCTTAGCTGACCGGGGGGGACAGCAGGAGGCATGGTGGCTGGGAGGGGGGGGGCACATAAGAGCCATGGTGACAGGTACGACCTTAAAGGAAATTCTGGTTTCAGTCCAGAAACCTTCCGGAGCTCAGACGTTCCTGAATGAACCAGTTCTTCCAGATAAACGGGTCAGATGTCATGTTAATGTCATCACACTGGACTCAGTCCGGTTCGTCATAGTCCAGTTACACCAGAACCGTCACACGATCCACGTCAGTCCGGTTCGTCATAGTCCAGTTACACCAGAACCGTCACACGATCCACGTCAGTCCGGTTCATGATAGTCCAGTTACACCAGAACCATCACATGATCCACGTCAGTCCGGTTCGTCATAGTCCAGTTACACCAGAACCGTCACATGATCCACGTCAGTCCGGTTCATCATAGTCCAGTTACACCAGAACTGTCACATGATCCACATCAGTCCGGTTTGTGATAGTCCAGTTACACCAGAACCGTCACATGATCCACGTCAGTCTGGTTCGTCATAGTCCAGTTACACCAGAACTGTCACATGATCCACATCAGTCCGGTTTGTGATAGTCCAGTTACACCAGAACCGTCACATGATCCACGTCAGTCCAGTTCATCATAGTCCAGTTACACCAGAACCGTCACACGATCCACGACAGTCCGGTTCATGATAGTCCAGTTACACCAGAACCGTCACGCGATCCACGTCAGTCCGGTTCATTATAGTCCAGTTACACCAGAACCGTCACATGATCCACGTCAGTCCGGTTCATTATAGTCCAGTTACACCAGAACCGTCACGCGATCCACGTCAGTCCAGTTCATCATAGTCCAGATACACCAGAACCGTCACACGATCAACGTCAGTCCGGTTCGTGATAGTCCAGTTACACCAGAACCGTCACATGATCCACGTCAGTCCGGTTCATCATAGTCCAGTTACACCAGAACCGTCACACGATCCACGTCAGTCCGGTTCGTCATAGTCCAGTTACATCAGAACCGTCACACGATCCACGTCAGTCCGGTTCATGATAGTCCAGTTACACCAGAACCGTCACACGATCCACGTCAGTCCAGTTCATTATAGTCCAGTTACACCAGAACCGTCACACGATCCACGTCAGTCCAGTTCATGATAGTCCAGTTACACCAGAACCGTCACATGATCCACGTCAGTCCGGTTCGTCATAGTCCAGTTACACCAGAACCGTCACATGATCCACATCAGTCCGGTTTGTGATAGTCCAGTTACACCAGAACCATCACATGATCCACATCAGTCCGGTTTGTGATAGTCCAGTTACACCAGAACCGTCACACGATCCACGTCAGTCCGGTTCATCATAGTCCAGTTACACGAGAACCGTCACATGATCCACGTCAGTCCGGTTCGTCATAGTCCAGTTACACCAGAACCGTCACACGATCCACGTCAGTCCGGTTCGTCATAGTCCAGTTACACCAGAACCGTCACACGATCCACGTCAGTCCGGTTCATTATAGTCCAGTTACACCAGAACCATTACATGATCCACGTCAGTCCGGTTCATGATAGTCCAGTTACACCAGAACCGTCACATGATCCACGTCAGTCCGGTTCATGATAGTCCAGTTACACCAGAACCGTCACATGATCCACGTCAGTCCGGTTCGTCATAGTCCAGTTACACCAGAACCGTCACACGATCCACGTCAGTCCGGTTCGTCATAGTCCAGTTACACCAGAACCGTCACATGATCCACGTCAGTGCGGTTCATTATAGTCCAGTTACACCAGAACCGTCACATGATCCACGTCAGTCCGGTTCGTCATAGTCCAGTTACACCAGAACCATCACATGATCCACGTCAGTCCGATTCGTCATAGTCCAGTTACACCAGAACCGTCACATGATCCACGTCAGTCCGGTTCGTCATAGTCCAGTTACACCAGAACCGTCACATGATCCACGTCAGTCCGGTTCATGATAGTCCAGTTACACCAGAACCGTCACATGATCCACGTCAGTCCGGTTCATGATAGTCCAGTTACACCAGAACCGTCACATGATCCACGTCAGTCCGGTTCGTCATAGTCCAGTTACACCAGAACCGTCACATGATCCACGTCAGTCCGGTTCGTCATAGTCCAGTTACACCAGAACCGTCACACGATCCACGTCAGTCCGGTTCATCATAGTCCAGTTACACCAGAACCGTCACACGATCCACGTCAGTCCGGTTCATTATAGTCCAGTTACACCAGAACCGTCACACGATCCACGTCAGTCCGGTTCATCATAGTCCAGTTACACCAGAACCGTCACACGATCCACGTCAGTCCGGTTCATTATAGTCCAGTTACACCAGAACCATCACATGATCCACGTCAGTCCGGTTCGTCATAGTCCAGTTACACCAGAACCGTCACACGATCCACATCAGTCCGGTTCGTCATAGTCCAGTTACACCAGAACCGTCACACGATCCACGTCAGTCCGGTTCATGATAGTCCAGTTACACCAGAACCGGTTCGTCATAGTCCAGTTACACCAGAACCATCACATGATCCACGTCAGTCCGGTTCATTATAGTCCAGTTACACCAGAACCATCACACGATCCATGTCAGTCCGGTTCATGATAGTCCAGTTACACCAGAACCATCACACGATCCACGTCAGTCCGGTTCATCATAGTCCAGTTACACCAGAACCGTCACACGATCCACGTCAGTCCGGTTCATCATAGTCCAGTTACACCAGAACCATCACACGATCCACGTCAGTCCGGTTCATCATAGTCCAGTTACACCAGAACCGTCACACGATCCACGTCAGTCCGGTTCGTCATGGTCCAGTTACACCAGAACCGTCACATGATCCACGTCAGTCCTGTTCGTCATAGTCCAGTTACACCAGAACCGTCACATGATCCACGTCAGTCCGGTTCGTCATGGTCCAGTTACACCAGAACCGTCACACGATCCACGTCAGTCCGGTTCATCATAGTCCAGATACACCAGAACCGTCACATGATCCACGTCAGTCCGGTTCATGATAGTCCAGTTACACCAGAACCATCACACGATCCACGTCAGTCCGGTTCATCATAGTCCAGTTACACCAGAACCGTCACATGATCCACGTCAGTCCGGTTCATCATAGTCCAGTTACACCAGAACCGTCACATGATCCACGTCAGTCCGGTTCATCATAGTCCAGTTACACCAGAACCGTCACACGATCCACTTCAGTCCGGTTCGTCATAGTCCAGTTACACATGAACCGTCACATGATCCACGTCAGTCCGGTTCGTGATAGTCCAGTTACACCAGAACCATCACACGATCCACGTCAGTCCGGTTCATCATAGTCCAGTTACCCCAGAACCGTCACATGAACGACGTCAGTCCGGTTCGTCATAGTCCAGTTACACCAGAACCGTCACACGATCCACGTCAGTCCGGTTCATGATAGTCCAGTTACACCAGAACCGTCACATGAACAATGTCAGTCCGGTTCGTCATAGTCCAGTTACACCAGAACCGTCACATGATCCACGTCAGTCCAGTTCATCATAGTCCAGTTACACCAGAACCGTCACATGATCCACGTCAGTCCAGTTCATCATAGTCCAGTTACACCAGAACCGTCACACGATCCACGTCAGTCCGGTTCGTCATAGTCCAGTTACACCAGAACCGTCACACGATCCACATCAGTCCGGTTCATGAGATAGATAGATAGATAGATAGATAGATAGATAGATAGATAGATAGATAGATAGATGCTGACATCACCTCTAAGGATAAACAGTTGTGTTTGTTCTTTCTATCATGTAAACACCTCTGTAGAGACGTCCTCTGATCGTCTCTCCAATAAAACAGATGAAATGATTTTCCTGGGTCTGTAAAATATTCTCCCGGCAGCAGCGATGCGGCGGTGGTGGGTGGGGGGGGGGGGGGGGGCATAAATCCCTCTGATTAACCTCCGGCGTGGAGATAAAAGCAGCGATACGCCGGGAACGCTTCCTCACATCACGAGGAGTGTAAAACACACATTATGCAGCCGAGGCCAGCAGAGGGACTCCCGCCAAAAGATAACATGACCTGGAAGGAGGGGGTCGGTGGGGGGGACTTAACCAGTCTATCATCTCTGGGGATGGTTGGAGGAGGAGGAGGAGGAAGACCAGGGGCTGCTCACACTCCCATTAATGATTTACCAGAGACAGACCGGGGAGGCGGGATCTGCTGGATCAGACCCACGTATGACCGGAGAAACACGGATATCCAACTCAAATCAGCGCGACCGGGTCCCAGCCGGACCGGACCAGTAAGATATCAGCATGATCACCGAGTAATAATGTTTACTACAACTAAGTACCTGTACGTTATCTACTCATCTACAGTTAAATATCCTTGTAGAAAACATGATGAACCTGAAACTTATGCAGAAAAATGAGCGAAATTCCAAAATCACATTTACATGTTTTTAAGGAAAGTTTCTATTTTATATGTTTTAAATATCTAAACTGTCATTTTATATACACACACACACATATATATATATATATACCGGTTCTGACCCACTGGTTTTGATCAGCTGGTTCTGACCTGCTGGTTCTGACCTGTAGGTTCTGCCCTGCTGGTTCTGACCCGCTGGTTCTGTCGGGTCGAGGCATGTGTGGCTTCTTCAGCTGTGTTTTGGGTAAAAGGCTCGTTCATCCGGGCTGGGAACCGGGTCGGGTCCTGGTCTGGCGCCGGCAGCCACACATACATCATCAGCTATCAATACGCCGCCGCTGACATTTGATTCGCTGCTCGGGGCTCTGAACCGTCAGCAAGGGATCGTGGGTAAATGTCAGCGTGCTGGTCGGCGCCGCTGACATGATGGAGGATAATGGAGGCAGAAAGGACGGGGAGCTGACGGGCCGGGGAGCCAGGCCTGGAGGAACCGGACCTGATAGAGTCGGACCTGATGGAGCTGGACCTGATAAAGGTGGACCTGATGAAGCCAGACCTGATGGAGCTGGACCAGTGGAGCCAGACCTGACGGAGCCGGAACTGATAGAGTCGGACCTGATGGAGCTGGACCTGATAAAGGTGGACCTGATGAAGCCAGACCTGATGGAGCTGGACCAGTGGAGCCAGACCTGACGGAGCCGGAACTGATAGAGTCGGACCTGACGGAGCCGGAACTGATGGAGCCAGACCTGATAGAGGTGGACCTGATGGAGCCAGACCTGATAGAGCCGGACCTGATGGAGCTGGACCTGATGGAGCCGGACCTGATAGAGGTGGACCTGATGGAGCCAGACCTGATAGAGCCGGACCTGATGGAGCCAGACCTGATAGAGCCAGACCTGATGGAGCCAGACCTGATGGAGCCAGACCTGATAGAGGTGGACCTGATGGAGCCAGACCTGATGGAGCCGGACCAGTGGAGCCAGACCTGATAGAGCTGGACCTGATGGAGCCAGACCTGATAGAGCCGGACCTGATGGAGCCAGACCTGATAGAGCCGGACCTGATGGAGCCAGACCTGATGGAGCCAGACCTGATGGAGCTGGTCCAGTGGAGCCAGACCTGATAGAGCTGGACCTGATGGAGCCAGACCTAATGGAGCCGGACCTGATGGAGCCGGACCTGATAGAGCCGGACCTGATGGAGCCGGACCTGATGGAGCCAGACTTAATGGAGCCAGACCAGTAGAGCCGGACCTGATAGAGCCGGACCTGATGGAGCCGGACCTGATGGAGCCGGACCTAATGGAGCCGGACCTGATGGAGCCGGACCTGATGGAGCCAGACTTAATGGAGCCAGACCAGTAGAGCCGGACCTGATGGAGCCGGACCTGATAGAGCCGGACCTGATGGAGCCGGACCTAATGGAGCCGGACCTGATGGAGCCGGACCTGATGGAGCCAGACCTAATGGAGCCAGACCAGTAGAGCCGGACCTGATAGAGCCGGACCTGATGGAGCCGGACCTGATGGAGCTGGACCTAATGGAGCCGGACCTGATGGAGCCGGACCTGATGGAGCCAGACTTAATGGAGCCAGACCAGTAGAGCCGGACCTGATGGAGCCGGACCTGATGGAGCCGGACCTGATGGAGCCAGACTTAATGGAGCCAGACCAGTAGAGCCGGACCTGATGGAGCCGGACCTGATAGAGCCGGACCTGATGGAGCCGGACCTAATGGAGCCGGACCTGATGGAGCCGGACCTGATGGAGCCAGACCTAATGGAGCCGGACCTGATGGAGCCGGACCTGATGAAGCCAGACCTAATGGAGCCGGACCTAATGGAGCCGGACCTGATGGAGCCGGACCTGATGGAGCCGGACCTGATGGAGCCGGACCTGATAGAGCCAGACCTGATAGAGCCGGACCTGATAGAGCCGGACCTGATGGAGCCGGACCTGATGGAGCCAGACCTGATAGAGCCAGACCTGATAGAGCCAGACCTGATAGAGCCAGACCTGATAGAGCCGGACCTGATGGAGCCGGACCTGATGGAGCCGGACCTGATGAAGCCAGACCTAATGGAGCCGGACCTAATGGAGCCGGACCTAATGGAGCCAGACCTGATAGAGCCAGACCTGATAGAGCCAGACCTGATAGAGCCGGACCTGATGGAGCCGGACCTGATGAAGCCAGACCTAATGGAGCCGGACCTAATGGAGCCGGACCTGATGGAGCCGGACCTGATGGAGCCGGACCTGATGGAGCCGGACCTGATAGAGCCGGACCTGATAGAGCAGGACCTGATGGAGCCGGACCTGATGGAGCCAGACTTAATGGAGCCGGACCTGATAGAGCCGGACCTGATAGAGCAGGACCTGATGGAGATGGACATGATGGAGCCGGACCTGAAGGAGCCGGACCTGATGGAGCCAGACCTGATGAAGATGGACCAGTGGAGCCGGACTTGGGGATCCGGGTGCTACACCCACCTGCTGCACTTGTTTTGTACGTGAAATAAACTCCAAAGTTGATTGACAGGTGATGTTATCTGGTTGGAGCCAGAATGAGTTGGTGTGTGTTGCTATGGAGACGACCTGGGTTTGTTATAATGAATTAAACTGAAAACTGAGTTTATATTTAGTTTATAAGCTCACATCTGTATTCACTGACATTAAAGGATTAAAATAAATGTGACAGAAACAAGTTATTTTAATTTTCTCACTGACGTTCTGACTGGAGGAGGTTCACGCGGTCCGGACACATCCGGGAAGTTTGAAGCTTCCCACCAAGTCAGAGGTTTGTTTTCTGCTCTTCTAAGCACCACCTCTGAAGGAGAACATGATCCTTCTGTTCACCTCAGAGCCACAGATGGAGCAATTCCCAGAGAAATGTTGAGCGAGCGGCTCTTCAGCGGTGGAGATGCAGAGTAAGCAGGAATCCGAACAGACGGGAACAAATGCTCACACTCTCTGTTGTCACCTTTTCTTTGCTTCACCGCGAAGCTTTGAAGCGGCGCACGCATGGCAGCGTCTCCTGCAGCGACAGCAGCCGAGCCGTGACAATGCAGTGAAAGGAGAGTCAATATCAAGCTGAGGAGAAAGAGCACTGATCTATTCCCATTGTGCATGCTTTACTTTCAGACTGAGTTGCTTCTGAGAATGTAAAATGACACCACCGCTCTGCACGCCCCGATGCATCACAGTCAATAATGAATGTGTGTCAGGCTGCTGAACTCTGAACAGCACATTTAACAGCTACTTTTCTTTATTCTCCTGCTGGAGATGTCGGGTCGTCCCTGCAGCTCAGGTGACGCTACGCTAGAGAAGAGAAGAAGAAGAGGAAACCAACCAGAGGGTCAGCTGGAGGCTGTGACATCATCACGCCTCCGTAACCAGTAAAGTAGTCCTAGGAACGAGTAGCTAAGAAAGAGTAAAGTAGTTCTAGGAACTAGTACCGAGGAATGAGTAAAGTAGTCCTAAGAACATGTAAAGTAGCCCTAGGAACGAGTAATCTTAGAAACGAGTAAAGTAGTCCTAGGAACAAGTACAGAGGAATGAGTACATTAATCTTAGGAATGAGTAAAGCAGTCCTAGAAAATAAGTACCTAGGAATGAGTAAAATAGTCCTAAGAATGAGTACCTACAAACGAGTAAAGTAATCTTAGGAACGAGTAAAGTAATCTTAGGAACGAGTACCGAGGAATCAGTAAAATAGTCCTAGGACCGAGTACCTACAAACCAGTAAAGTAATCTTGGGAACGAGTTAAGTAGTCCTAGGAAAGAGTACCTAGGAATGAGTAAAATAGTCCTAGGAACGAGTAAAGTAATCTTAGGAACGAGTACCTAGGAATCAGTAAAATAGTCCTAGGACCGAGTACCTACAAACGAGTAAAGTAATCTTGGGAACGAGTTAAGTAGTCCTAGGAACGAGTACTGAGGAATGAGTAAAGTTGTCCTAGGAACATGTAAAGTAGCCCTAGGAACGAGTAATCTTAGAAACGAGTAAAGTAGTCCTAGGAACAAGTACCGAGGAATGAGTACATTAATCTTAGGAATGAGTAAAGCAGTCCTAGAAAATAAGTACCTAGGAATGAGTAAAATAGTCCTAGGAACGAGTACCTACAAACGAGTAAAGTAATCTTAGGAACGAGTAAAGTGGTCCTAGGAACGAGTACCTAGGAATGAGTAAAATAGTCCTAGGAACGAGTACCTACAAACGAGTAAAGTAATCTTAGGAACGAGTACCTAGGAATGAGTAAAATAGTCCTAGGAACAAGTACCTACAAACGAGTAAAGTAATCTTAGGAACGAGTACCAAGGAATCAGTAAAATAGTCCTAGGACCGAGTACCTACAAACGAGTAAAGTAATCTTGGGAACGAGTTAAGTAGTCCTAGGAATGAGTACTGAGGAATGAGTAAAGTTGTCCTAGGAACGAGTACCTAAGAAAGAGTTAAGTAGTTCAGGAACTAGTACAGAGGAATGAGTAAAGTAGTCCTAAGAACAAGTAAAGTAGTCTTAGGAACGAGAAAAGTCGCCCTAGGAACAGGTAGTCCCAGGATTGAGTAAAGTAGTCCTAGGAACGAGTAAAGTAGTAATAAGAACGAGTACCTTGGAACAAGTAGAGTAGTCCTAGGAATGAGTACCAAGGAATGAGTAAAGTAGTCATAGGAACAAGTACCTAGGAACGAGTCAAGTGATCGTAGGAATGAGTAAAGTAGTTCTAGGAATAAGTACCGAAGAATGAATAAAGTAGTCCTAGGAATGAGTAAAGAAGTCTTAGGAGCGAGTAAAGTCGTCCTAGGAACAGGTAGTTCCAGGACTGAGTAAAGTGGTCCTAGGAACGATTAGAGTAGTCCAAGGAATGATTAACTAAAAACACGTAAAGTAGTCCTACAAACGAGTAAAGTAATCTTAACGAGTAAGGTAGTCCTACCTAGGAATGAGTCAAATAGTCCTAGGAACAAGTACCTACAAACGAGTAAAGTAATCTTCGGAATGAGAAAAGTAGTTCTAGGAACGAGTAACTAGGAACAAGTAAAACAGTCATAGGAACGAGTACCAAGGAACAAGTATGGTAGTAGTTTTGTTATTTGATTTTTGTTATTAATTTATTGTTTATAAATGGTTTTACTGATGAAGATTGATGACTGACCATGTTGATAATGGCATTGATGATTGATGAGAATATTGATATTGATGATGATTTAAATGATTTATATCTTCTTTCCCTGTAAAAACTCACGTCTGACCCGGTCTGCGATCATGTTGGAGTGAAGTCGGCGTGTCATTTTTTGCAGCGTGCTGTGGTTTACAGGTTACATCACACGCTGCAGGTGAGCCTCCGCCTTCTCCGGTTCATATCTCTGCCTCCACACACTCCTGGTCACACTGTGTGACTGTGGCTTTCATTTCTCCATCAGCAGGAGTGGAGATACTTCATCATCCTTCCCGGGAGAAGGCAGCGCATCCTGACGGGAAGCAGGAACGAGGAACATGGCGGTGGGAATGGATTTGCCATGTTCCTGCTGACGTGCAGCCAGGTGCTAACGCAGCGATAGGAGGGAAATAAAGTCGAGCCGGAACCGGTGCTGGAGGTCGGAGGAAGAGCTGCTGCAGGACCACCGGGGTGAAGGAGAGAGGAGTCAGACTTCTGCCCCCTTTAAAGGCCAACTTTCATGTTAAACATATGTAGAAGTCCTGTAGTGCGTCAGGTCCACACTGAACACTGCCAATGTAAAAATGTACAAATACTAGTCTGACGGGGCTTCCTGCCATGCCACCTGAAAACAGCGCCCCCAGCAGCAGACCGAAGGGACGCAGGGCTAAGCGAAAGCTTCGACTCTACTGATAAACACATGGATCACAGCAGGAGGAGGCCACTCTGAACACGACATTCATCACAGCTTTAGTGCTGAAGGCCACAGAGGAGACGGACTCCAGCAGATCATCTGGGGCACGAATGTCCGCCGAACAGCGGCTGCGTCCGTGAGTTCATTTCCACTGACACCCGGCTCCGTTACACCTCAACAAAACCCAGCAGGACATTTTCCCTTTGACTCTGTCCACAGATGTCTCTGCGCTTTTGCATATTTTCGGAGACCAAAGTGGAGAAAAAGTCGGTGTGAGCCGCTGAAAGTGACTGAGGAGCCGACATGAACTGTCCTGAGAGGAGGAGAAGACGTCCTGGAAGCCAAACATGAGCTCAGTCTGGAGGGACGAGAGTTTCCTTCATCTGGTCGCTTCGTGGTCGGAAATCCTCGCTTTTCTCAGGGTTTTGTGCTGAAAGGCTGTGGAGAAAACACACGTCCAGATCTGACGCGGCAGCAGTCTTGCGGGTTGCTGGCGGAGTGAGTCATCTCTCCACGGTTCGTGAGTCGGCGCTACCGCTCTCTCCGTAGGAAAACAATGGGACGGCAAGTGCAAAGCATTTTTAGTATGGATCATGTGTACAGTATGGGCGTTTATGGGTCCGGCTTTGAGCTCCAGATGTTGAGAGGAACAGCAAGAAAAAACAATGAAACATGCAGAAGCTCCAGCAGTAGCTAAAGCTAAGCTAAGCTAACATGCCAGGATCCCGCTGTGGCTGCGGTCTGACCTCTTGGCATCCTCTTCTCCAAGGAGAAGAGGATGTTTCTGGCGGTGATCCAGAAGGTGCTGGCCGGGAAAGTTAACCCTCAGCTGTAGAGGTGAGGTTAAGAAAGAAGGAACTTGGTGCAGCGCATGCTTCTGTGAACAGAAGTCTTATAATCTTTTACATCTTTACAGCATCTTTGTAGTCTCCTTTACAACTTAGTAGGTTCACCCTCCTGTCCTCATCCTGCCTGCTCACAATTACCAACAATAACCTCCCCTGCTGTCTCCTTAATACAGCAGCACATGTAAAAGTCGTCAGTATTAAGCTACATAACAACCACGAAGTAGAATGATAGTCCTTCATTTTCTACTCACCCTCATGCTGAGCAAGACTCTGGAGCACTTTTTTAATATCTCAAATGATGCTGGAGGTTTTCGTTATCCACCAACTTTCATATAATGGAGGTGACCGGCGCTCGAAACAAAAAAGTCCATAAAAACCACATCATTTAGTAGATTTTTATAGCCTAAACAGTAGAACATCATACTTCCCCGATGCGCGTCCATGAGAGTTCATGACACTACGGAAACCTCGGCGTTCAGTGCCTATTCTGCCGATAATGCAAGCGTAGAAGAAGAAATTAGCTGTTTACATTGTGCTAAGAGCAACTGAGCTGCAGACAAACACAAGAGGGATTGGATATTAATTTAAAACAAAGGAAGGAAAAAAAAGAGAACGCGCGATCTCGTCTGCCGTGGCTTCCGTCGTGTCGGGCGCGCATCGGGAAAATACGATGTTCTACTGTTTAGGCTATAAAAATCTACTAAATGACGTTTTTTCGAGTAAATTCTGACCACTACCCATTCAGGATACTTGGATTACGTTGGACGAGCAGTATGGAGGAATACTGACAAGCTTTTGTGGACATTTTGTAACAACCATTAAGTTGGGGGGAAATGAAGCCCCCCCAGACATCTGGCTGCATTTGAGATATTAAAAAGTGCTCCAGAGTCTTGCTCAGCATGAGGGTGAGTAGAGGATGAAGGACCATCATTCTGTGGGTGAACTATTTCTTTTACTATTGAATACATTTTTGCCACATTTATGTAAATAGTTATTTTTTTCAGCTCGGATGACTCACTGCTTTGTGCAGAGTTGTGTTAATTGTGTTTTGTTCCCTGTTGTAATTGCAACAGAGGAATAACTGGGCTCTCTGAAGTGTGATTTTCAAATGATCTGATTAAGGATTTGGGCCACTGAGAAATATCTACTTCATATCTTTTGTTATAATCAAATGTGGCCGGTGCAAAAATTTGTGCAAGTTCTTTTTTGTGTGCGTGCAGGAGGGGGGCTTGGAGGGTGTCTCGCCTGGGGAGTAATTCAGTGGAGATCTGCCACTGCCTGAGAGCCCACCTGCCCAGGTGACCTTGATCTCAGGTCCACGCCACGTGCCTGAGCGTCCTCGGCTGAACCTGAGTGGCTGGGACAAACGAAAGGTCGTGATTGGCTGCGACAGAAACCCAGATCAGCATCTGTATGCGGAGTTCAGCGCCTCCTGTAACGGAGGGGAAGAAGGTCGTCGTGGAAACATCCCTCTGTGACAACGACGGTAAAACGTGGTATTAACGGGTCCGCCTCTCAAATTTGAGAGGTGACCCGAAGGTTGCAGAGAAGGAGAGAATAAAATCATCTGATAACGGCAGAGAGGCGAGTTCAGGGGGAGTTCATCGTTATTCTGCGTATGTGGGCGCGGAAACGCCGCCGCTGACGGGATAATAAGTCACTCTGACGCAGGAATCAGCATGTAAACATGATGCAGTACATACGTGACCTCTGTCGGTCCTCTTATTGCCCACCGGGACAACATGGAAACACGGAGATGGCGCGGGGGCTCCATCCATAACCCTGAGGACAGTTGCAGCACAGCCAGGCTCATAGCTGCCGCTGAAATATGAGGGCCGAGGACACCAGGTCTTCCCAGAACCCCCCGCCCCCCCCCTCACAGTGCCCTGCAACCAATCTGACGCCTAATTAATCCTGAAGGTCTTTTGTTCCGCTGAGATTTTCTCTCCCCCGCTGCACTCCATCCATCCTCAGCTACACCCCCCCACCCCTGCCCCCGCCAGCCAGGTTTTTACTCCCTCCCTCAACACGGTCCCAGAGAGCCACACATGAACAGATGCTTCACAGTTAACACTGTTTTATATGACACACACACACAAAAACACAAACAAATGGAAATCAGATGTTAGATTTTCTCCCGGATTCAGCTGCTTATACAGAAAACCTTCACACTGTTGATGCTGCAGCTGTGAAGATGTCAGCTGCAGTTTAAGGAACTTCAGGAACTTCCTAAGTGTCTGAGAAACATCAGGAACTTCCTACATGTCTCAGAAACATCAGGAACCTCCTAAATGTCTCAGAAACATCGGGAACTTCCTAAATGTCTCAGAAACATCAGGAACCTCCTAAATGTCTCAGAAACATCGGGAACTTCCTAAATGTCTCAGAAACATCGGGAACTTCCTTAATGTCTCAGAAACATCAGGAACCTCCTAAATGTCTCAGAAACATCAGGAACTTCCTACATGTCTCAGAAACATTGGGAACTTCCTAAATGTCTGAGAAACATCGGGAACTTCCTAAATGTCTCAGAAACATCGGGAACTTCCTAAGTATCTGAGAAACATCTGGAACTTCCTAAGTGTCTGAGAAACATCGGGAACTTCCTAAATGTCTGAGAAACATCGGGAACTTCCTTAATGTCTCAGAAACATCAGGAACTTCCTAAATGTCTCAGAAACATCGGGAACTTCCTAAATGTCTGAGAAACATCGGGAACTTCCTTAATGTCTCAGAAACATCAGGAACTTCCTAAATGTCTCAGAAACATCGGGAACTTCCTAAATGTCTCAGAAACATCAGGAAACTTCCTAAGTGTCCGAGAAACATCGGGAACTTCCTAAATGTCTCAGAAACATCGGGAACTTCCTAAGTGTCCGAGAAACATCGTAAACTTCCTAAGTGTCCGAGAAACATCGTGAACTTCCTAAATGTCTCAGAAACATCGTGAACTTCCTAAATGTCTCAGAAACATCAGGAACTTCCTAAATGTCTCAGAAACATCAGGAAACTTCCTAAGTGTCCGAGAAACATCGGGAACTTCCTAAATGTCTCAGAAACATCAGGAACTTCCTAAATGTCTCAGAAACATCGGGAACTTCCTAAATGTCTCAGAAACATCGTGAACTTCCTAAATGTCTCAGAAACATCGGGAACTTCCTAAATGTCTCAGAAACATCAGGAACTTCCTAAATGTCTCAGAAACATCGGGAACTTCCTAAATGTCTCAGAAACATCAGGAACTTCCTAAATGTCTTAGAAACATCGGGAACTTCCTAAATGTCTCAGAAACATCAGGAAACTTCCTAATGTCTCAGAAACATCGGGAACTTCCTAAGAGTCTCATAAACATCGGGAACTTCCTTAATGTCTCAGAAACATCGGGAACTTCCTAAATGTCTCAGAAACATCAGGAACTTCCTAAATGTCTCAGAAACATCGGGAACTTCCTAAATGTCTCAGAAACATCAGGAACTTCCTAATGTCTCAGAAACATCGGGAACTTCCTAAGAGTCTCATAAACATCGGGAACTTCCTAAATGTCTCAGAAACATCAGGAACTTCCTAAATGTCTCAGAAACATCGGGAACTTCCTAAATGTCTCAGAAACATCAGGAACTTCCTAAATGTCTCAGAAACATCGGGAACTTCCTAAATGTCTCAGAAACATCAGGAACTTCCTAATGTCTCAGAAACATCGGGAACTTCCTAAGAGTCTCATAAACATCGGGAACTTCCTTAATGTCTCAGAAACATCGGGAACTTCCTAAGTCCTGTTCAGGGTCTTGGGGGTTGCTGGAGTCCATCCCAGCTATTATCAGGTGAGAGGCAGGTAAACCTGGAGAGGTCACCAGTCTGTCGCAGGGCCGACACAGAGAGACAGAGAACCATTTACGCTCACATTCACTCATCGGGGCAATTTAGAGTGATCAATTAACCTTTGGTCGGTTGGAGGAAACCGGAGAACCCGTAGAGAACCCACGCATACACGGGGAGAATATGCAAACTCCACACACTGTTGGAATTGTTTGAACCCCTCCCCAGCCAGGAATTGAACTAGCGACCTTCTTACTGTGAGGCTGCTGTGGTGCTAACCACCACGCCACCGTGATGTCTCAGGAAAATCGTGAACTTCCTCAATGTCTCAGGAACATCGGGAACTTCTTCAGTGTTTTGGGAACATCACGAAGGCGGCTGCCAAGGAGACACAGGGATGTAAACCACGATAAACAGCTGAAAACCGGGAGTATAGATGCTTGGAGAACTACCGAGAAATGAGGAACAGGTGGGTCAGACTTTGATGAGACCAGATGGATCAGGGAACAGGAATTAAACGCACAGAATACGCGACGAACCAGCCCAACGAAATATAACAGCAAACGAGACGAACCACGGCACGACAAAAACTGAAACCCACAGATCAGGAAAGGTTCTTCCTGGTTCTGGTCCTGATGGAGGTTTTCCTTCCTGGTTCTGGTCCTGATGAAGGTTTTTCTTCCTGGTTCTGGTCCTGATGAAGGTTTTCCTTCCTGGTTCAGGTTCTGATGGAGGTTTTTCTTCCTTGTTCTGGTCCTGATGAAGGTTTTCCTTCCTGGTTCTGGTCCTGATGGAGGTTTTTCTTCCTTGTTCTGGTCCTGATGAAGGTTTTTCTTCCTGGTTCTGGTACTGATGGAGGTTTTCCTTCCTGGTTCTGGTTCTGATGGAGGTTTTCCTCCTTGGGTCTGGTTCTGATGAGGGTTTTCCTTCCTGGTTCTGGTTCTGATGAAGGTTTTCCTCCTTGGATCTGGTTCTGATGGAGGTTTTCCTTCCTGGTTCTGGTTCTAATGGAGGTTTTCCTTCCTGGTTCTGGTTCTGATGGAGGTTTTCCTTCCTGGTTCTGGTACTGATGGAGGTTTTCCTTCCTGGTTCTGGTTCTGATGGAGGTTTTTTTCTTCCTGGTTCTGGTCCCGATGAAGGTTTTCCTTCCTGGTTCTGGTCCTGATGGAGGTCTTCCTTCCTGGTTCTGGTCCTGGTCCCGATGGTTTTCCTTCTTGGTTCTGGTTCTGATAGAGGTTTTCTTCAGCTGGGTAATCATTTTTATGAACATAGTTGTTATAAATCGGACTAATGTGGACCATGTGATGGATTCACGGGTCCACTGTTGGACTTTCCAGAACTGGGCTGGACCGGACTTTGTGGGTAAAAGGGAGCGGACTCTGTTGTGAACTGGAACTTTATAAATAAACATAAATTGTGACTAAAACTCGTGTTTTCCCTCCAGATCTGGAGCTGCGGTGTTGAACTAAACTGTCTGAATGCATCATGAACACACCGTGTCCCCGTCCACCCACTCGCATGCATAGCTGATCACCGGGCCCCCAGGGGCGTCCCAGGCCTCTGTAGATGTTCCCCCCGGTGGTTTCCCCTCGGCTGAGGCAACAAGCCTCCTGTTGTTGACACGCCGCTGCAGCCTGGGACCGGATGTTGCGCTGAAACCTTCACCTTTGCATCACTCTGCTGATACGAGGACGGAATCCGTAAGTTACTCCGAGAGGTGCAAACGGCTCCAGTTGGACATCCGGGGCCGTCGTCCACAGGGTTAAAGGGGAATTTGTCCTTTTTTTAACCTGGGGTGTGTTTTCATGTCCTTTCATATATGTGAGTGATGGAGGAAGGAATTTTCCAGAAAGCTCCAGTATTTATCCGGGTCGGCAGCCTAGCAACCCAGCTAATGATAAGTATGGGGCAACTGGCCCCCGCGTCTAAGTTCGCTCTAAAAACCTGCTTTTTTTTCACACTTGAGGGCTCGGATAGTCTCAACGAGTGTCCGACATCATACTAGAGAGGAGACATGAACCAAAGTATCTACATTACCTGGAGATCGCTGTTTGTTTTGGTGTTTGTGTCCAAATTTCGCGATGCTGGAAATCAAATAACGATAACTTGCGTCAAAACATTGCTGTAATGATGCGAGTTATCGCAAGATTCCCGAAATTCCACGATAACTCGCCTCCCCCACTGGTGTTTTTACACAATAAATAAATAAACCAAAATGACATTATTACAATAATACAGTGTTAAAATGTGAATGGACCCTGGACCAGTTTGGACTGAAAACTGGACCCCATCATGAAAAAGGTGGAGAACCCCTCCCTGCTCTGTTCTACCGGATCCGAGCCGGGTCTGAGCTCCGGCCTCCCGCATCCCGGTCCAGTCACGGACCAATGTCAGCAGTCCGGCCCAGTACCGGTGAGGAGGAGCTGATGATGCAGGAGGTTCTGGTTCTGACCAAGGTTATAATAGTTTTGGATTTTTGATTAGTTTCAGTTTTTATTTCGTTTTGACTTTTTGTTTTTCAATTCAGTTAGTTTAAGTTCGTTTTTTGAGCAGATTTGCTAGTTTTTATTAGTTTCTATTTTTGGAAAATGTTTAGTTTTAGTTTAGTTTTTATTAGTTTCAGTGTTAGTTTTAGTTTTTTGGGGTTTTCTTTTCAGAAAATTATAGGTGTTTGTCTGGTGTGACATTCAAAATAATCAGAAAGTCACTTGGGGTAAAACCAGTAGAGCAAAGTAAAAAGGTTAAATAGAAATAGATTTAAAATCAACCCAAAAGGTTGATGTATTATATTAATTTACAAAGACTAAAACTAAGGATGTTTCTGCAATAATTTGAGTTAGTTTTAGTTAGTTTTGTAAAGACACGATACAGTTTCAGTTAGTTATCGTTTTGTTAAAAACTGTCGTTTTTATTTTTATTTCAGTTAACTGAAATGTTTTTTCAATTTTAGTTTTCGTTTTTTCGTTAGTTTTAGTTAACTATAATAACCTTGGTTCTGACCCGTGAACCGTCCATCATGGATTCTGCTTCTGATCGATTCCTCATCGATCGTCAGGATGAGTTTAAAATAACGGGGCCTCATCTGTCGACGCGAGCGACCCAGATGTGGATGAGGAGACGCACGCCGCCGCGCACGCCGCCGCGCACGCCACCGCGCACGCCGCCGTGCACGCGTTGGTGTGACACAACGGCTGCAAGGTCATTTAAAGGCCAGACATGAAGAGCCTCCTCTCCTCCTGCTCGTCCTCGCTGCTGCCTGAGCGGCAGAGATAAAGCTCCACATGCAGCCACACAGGACCGATACTGGTGATTTATCTGCAGCCATTTGCTACCTGAACGCCTATGAAATCGTAATGAACTTGATTATGCTTTTAATGAAGTGTGAGAGGTTCTCCAGGAATGATTATAGCCATGCCCGCCTGGCAGGAGGAGGGGAGGACTGTCATGAAGAATGAAGACTTAGCATCGGCGGCTGCGGATCCTGGAGGCGAGCTGGGCTTCTCCAGGATAGATTGCCGGGGCGTTTAGAGTCTGTGCAAGGTGACTTGACCCGCCGAACCCTATTTCAGTTCCTCCCAGCTCAGGGATTTTCCCACAAAGCTGCATGCTGACGCGGTACATTAGACCCAGCAGCCTGCAGCCTCATAGGTCATATTTTGCATACATATGAGACAGATGAGGATGATTCTAACCTTTCCGTGTTCAGACTGCTCCCATTCAGACGGGGAAACATTATTGTTCGGTAATTTCACTGAGAAATCTCCGTCCCTCGCTGCTTTGTGCTTAAATACCAAGCGATGAGCTAAGTGGCAGCAAAAGGGCAGAAGCAGCGTCCAGGAGCAAACAGCTGCTTTCTGTCGAGAGGCCGACGGAAACGAGATACTCTGGAAACGTGCAGGAGGGATTCCCACCGCGGCGTCGTACCGAGGTCACGACGAGTCTGTCAACAGACCAGATCCTCCGCAGCTGCCAGACATGATCCAGGGTTCGTCTGGGTCTCAGCGAAGAGTCGGCGAATGAACGCGTCGTTACCTGTTACTGCAAGCTACAGCTACTGCATACTACTACATACCACTACATACTACTACATATTACTACATACTACTACTAGACATGATCCAGGGTTCGTCTGGGTCTCAGCGAAGAGTCGGCGAACTCATTACCTGTTACTGCAAACTACAGCTACTACATACTACTACATACCACTACATACTACTACATACTACTACATACTACAACATACTACTACATACTACTACATACTACTACATACTACTACTAGAGATGATCCAGGGTTCGTCTGGGTCTCACCGAAGAGTCGGCGGACGAACGCTTCATTACCTGTTACTGCAAACTACAGCTACTACATACTACCACACACTACAACATACTACTACATACTACTACATACTACTACATACTACTACATATTACTACATAATACTACTAGAGATGATCCAGGGTTCGTCTGGGTCTCAGCGAAGAGTCGGCGAATGAACGCGTCGTTACCTGTTACTGCAAACTACAGCTACTGCATACTACTACATACCACTACATACTACTACATATTACTACATACTACTACATACCACTACATACCACTACATACTACTACATACCACTACATACTACTACTAGAGATGATCCAGGGTTCGTCTGGGTCTCAGCGAAGAGTCGGCGGACGAACGCTTCATTACCTGTTACTGCAAACCACAGCTACTACATACTACTACATACTACTACATATTACTACATACTACTACACACTACTACATATTACTACATACTACTACATACTACTACATATTACTACATACTACTACACACTACTACATATTACTACATACTACTACATACTACTACATATTACTACATACTACTACACACTACTACATATTACTACATACTACTACTAGAGATGATCCAGGGTTCGTCTGGGTTTCAGCGAAGAGTCGGCGGACGAACGCTTCATGACCTGTTACTGCAAACTACAGCTACTACATACTACTACATACTACTACACAATACAACATACTACTACATACTACTACATACTACTACACACTACAACATACTACTACATACTACTACATACCACTACATACTACAACATACTACTACATACTACTACACACTACAACATACTACTACATACTACTACATACTACTACATACTACAACATACTACTACATACTACTACACAATACAACATACTACTACATACTACTACACACTACTACATACCACTACATACTACTACATACTACTACATACTACTACATATTACTACTAGAGATGATCCAGGGTTCGTCTGGGTCTCAGGGAAGAGTCGGCGAATGAACGCGTCATTACCTGTTACTGCAAACTACAGCTACTGCATACTACTACATACTACTACATACTACTACATACAACTGTTACACACTACAACATACAACTACTACAAACTACTACATACTACGTCAGTTCAACGAAACTGTGTGAAATGTAAGTAACCCAGAATCTTATTAACATATGAACGTATGTAACTGAATCAGATTCACAATCAGAGAAGATTTTCCATCAAATGTTTCATCATCTGAGATGTTCTACTGGGAACAAAAATATGTCATTTAAGTTCTACTGGGAATAAAACATGATTATGTTCTACTGGGAATAAAAATATGTTTATGTTCTCTTGTTCTATTGGGGGAAAGAACATGTGTACCAGATTCTGTTATATTTACGTTTTACACTCAGACCGTCCGTTCCTGGTTGTTGTATGTAAAGTGTTTTTATTTGGATTCGTTTTCATGTAAACGACTGAATGAAGCTTTCATCTGTCTCAAACCACCTGTGCTTATGATGCTCGCATCGTTCTGTATCTGAAGCTCCCCGACTGAACGGCTCGCAGGATGTTTGATCTGCGGGCTGTGATGGATGCAGATGTTTCATCAGCCCCAGATAATCCCAGGCGATGCTGCCTTCACTGTCCACATGCTGAGGCTGTAACAGGATCTGCAAGGTCTCCAAGCTGTTAATCAACTCCTCTCTAATGTGTTGTTCACACCTCCTCTCAGCCTCTCCCCCAGCCGCCGGCTTGCTTTCCTCGACAGGGTGCCCGGCCCGGACGTCGCTGTCACTAATTTGTTGTGGCAATATTAATTACTGATCGTCCTGTCACAGCTGTTTATACGGAGACAGATTAGAGGAGGAGAGATTAGACAAAGAAAACAATCTGCCAGGTTCAGCCGCTGACGGGGTCACCTTCACGTGTCTCAAATCATCTTCAGTTTTCCGTGGCGGAGGCAGGAAAATGATGACCGCTCTGTATCCGTCTCTATCTGCCGCCTGTTTTCAGATATCTAAATCACCACGAGCTGCGTCACATCTGGACCGACGTCATTAAATCCAAATATTTGGTGTATTTTTCTCTGAAACTGATCAGATATGTTTCATCTGCAGCTGGAGATGCACCAATCCGATACCCGGATCGGATATCGGCTCCAATACTTACAAATTAGCTGGATCGGATATCGGATGAATGTGGCCGATCCAGCGTTCCGATCCAGTCATTTCAGTTTTTATTAATATCATCAAAAATTGACTCTTTGATATTTTCTTATAAATAATATTAAGTAGATCTAGAGTGAGGGTGGGAAAATATTGATAAAAAATCTCGCGGGTTTTTGTGAATTCTCGCGGGATTTCGTCATTCTGTTACAAAGTCTTACGGGTTTTCGTGAATTCTAGCAAGATTTCGTAAAAGAACGATGAAATATCCCAAGATTTCGTTCCCAAGATAGCTCATTTTAAAATGTCAATATGATATCAGCATATGTAAATATCACGATATTTCAGTGAATCAATATTTTTCCCCACCCCTAATCTGTCTTAATTTTTTTTTTTTTACCTATTTTCTTTAGAAAAGAAATTCTTAATATTTATGTCAAGCTTGATACCTTCATCACATGACAAGGTACACAGTTCATTCGTTCAACAGTAGTATCGGATCGGTATCGGCCGATACGCACAGCCCAGGTATCGGATCGGATCGGAAAAACTGGATTGGTGCATCTTTACTGAAAACTGTCTTTAGATTAGGGATGCACGATATTGGAATTTTGTCTGATATCTGATATGCAAACATTTAAAATCTCTAATAACCGATATTGATACCGATATCAAAGCTGAAAAAAATAAGCATTTATTGCAAATAGCAATTTTGTTATTTGTTTCTGACACTTTGATAAAAAGAGGTGGGAAAAAATATTGACACACTGAAATATCGCAATATTTTCATATGCTAATATCAAATCGTATTTAAAAACACAGCATCGATCTATTTCAATAATGAAATCTCACGAGATTTCATCGTTTTGTTACAAAAATTGCACGATATTTCATAAAGAATGATGAAGAACGATGAAATATTGCGAGATTTTGTCAATAAAATAGATCGATACCGTGTTTTTAAATGTCAATATGATATCAGCATATGAAAATATCGCGATATTTCAGTGTATCAATATTTTTCCCCACCCCTAATCTATATCTGTCTTAATTTGTTACCTATTTTATTTCGAAAAAAAAAGTCTTAATGTTTATGTGTAGCTTGATACCTTCATCACATGACAAGGTGCACAGTTCATTCATTCAACAGTAGTATCGGATCGGTATCAGGTATCGGCTGATATGCTCAGCCCCGGTATCGGTATCGGATTGGATCGGAAAAAAAACTGGATCGGTGCATCTTTAATGATTATCGGACTTATCGGAATGACGTGATAATTTCCTTTTATCGGCTCGATAATTATCGTACATCCCTACTTATAATGGATGGTGATTGGACGGATGAATGCCCCCCCTCCACTCAGCCAATGACACGTGATGCCAGAGTGCAACCTGCACCAGCACACGTCTGTCCACGCTCCATCATATTCGTCCTCCACCAATAAAAATCCATCGTTTCTCTGCAGACAGCACGACTGACTTTCAAGAAATTCCACAAGCGAGTTTTTCTGGAACTAAACGGCTGCAGCAAATCCTCTTACAATCCTTTCAGACAGCGTGGCAGTCGGGGAAAGCAGAAGTTTCTCTGCGGTGTTGCTGCTCTGGGGAAGGACGATGCCAGTTTATTTCTTCAAGGCAGAAAAACAACGTTGATACAACACGCACCCTGCCGGGCTTCAAGGGAGCTCTGGTGGGAGAAGATGGATGTGAACAGCTTCACTTCTCAGCTCCAGACCTCAGAGAGGGTGTGTGACCGAGCTAAACGGGTGGAATCAGCGTGACTATCTACGGAGGGCAGATGCGGCGTAGATGCAACTGATGACAACAAGCCCCAGCTCATCCGGCCGCTGCCTTCGCCGGCTCTCCAATTTCCCAAGTTTCTCAGAAGCTGCTTCCTCGCTCCGATTGCTATTTAAATATTTGGCTAAATGAGCATGGGATTGGTCTCGGCGGTTTGTTTGTCAATTTGCTCTTTGCTTTTCCATTTCCTTTGGGCAACATATTGAATTAATGTTTGTGATGCCACACATGAGGAGACAGGAGATTCTGCAGAATTACACAACCTTCCCAATTACAGCTCTGCAAACAAAACCACAGCGTTGGCTTGAGATGGAGATTTCTACCCGCGCAGGCATCCAGACCATAATTAGCTTGGTTTACATGTTTTTCTGTTAACCCTTAAAACACCAGCAGATCACCTCTACCATGAGCAGTAGGGCTGGGCGATATGGACCAAAAGTCATATCTCGATATATTTAGGCTAAATATCGATACACGATATATATCTCGATATTTTTATCACAAGGTGAGAGCAAATATTTTGTTACAGTCAGAGCCAAATATGACATTACAAGTAGTTTAATTTAAACAGACCGGATGAAATAATGCTCACCTGTTCAAAGAATGATAAAATGTAAACAGAAATACTGTATAATACTGTATGTAATAATACTCGCAGATGCAAGTAAGGAACATTACACAGAATTAAATGTAGCAAACCGTAGTAAGATTAGCATTTATATACAAAGACAAAACAAACACACGTTGAACTTCATATCTCGATATGGGCGATATGGTCCAATTCCATATCTCATTTGAAAATATATCGATATATTTTTCATATCGATATATCGCCCAGCCCTAATGAGCAGTGCCTCAGGAGCGGGAGTGATGAATAGTTAACCCTTGTTAGGTCATGGAGGCCGTTTGTTCAGATTGTCGTGTCTGCACCTGATTTTTGGTAAGTTTTCTGTCCTTGAGGTGAAAATCAAACATGTTTGATATGTTTTACCTCACGAGGTGAAAAACTCACCATGTGCGCTCAACTTGAGTTCTGCTGATGGCAGAAGACATACTGACCAATCAGAACGCGTCCGCTTATCACATGATTTCAAGATGGCAGCTCGCGGTGACGTAGTCCGTAACATTTTAGCGATAAATTGGTGGAAATACGGCCAGACTAGACCTGCTTATACGATGTTTAATCAGACTTCAAAAGCATCCATCCAGATCGTCTCTGTCCTTGTTTGTAATAAGCAAAAATTTCTGGCAGCAGAACAAGTGAAATTTTTGTGATAAGATTTCTTGAAATAAGATGCATTTGTCTTAAAACAAGTTCCTATATCTCACTGAAATGTTTCTCTTTAGGTAATTTTGTCTTATTTTAAGTGTGATGAGATATTTTGACTGGAAATTAGAAAAGTATACTTGCTAAGAGTTGAGTTTTTGCAGTGTAGCCTCTGCTCTAATCCAGTGATTCTTAACCATGTGGCCACGAACGCCACGTAGAGGACCACAAAAAAACTTTCCTTTTCCACATGTGGGCAGAAAACCAGTAGCTAATGTTGTGAAGAATTATTAAAACTAAATAATGAAGACAGAAATGGCCCCAAACCGTCCCCAAAGAGACAAAAATCCACTCCAATTTATAAAATACGGATTAGTGAGTGGAGATAACAAAGCTGAACTGAGAAGTCTGGATGGAGCACCAGCTAATGCTAACGGTAATGCTAATGCTAATGCTAACGCTAATGGAAGCCCTGAAGCATCTGCAAGCTTCATCTAGAAACAAACATCTAACACTCGTTGGAAAGAAAGGATTTTTTAGAGAAAAAAAAAGAGAAAATCAGCTGCAGGAAACATCTGTTATGTTTGGAAGTTCTTTAAATAATTCTAAGAAAAGTTTAAATAAATAAATTGTTCAATGAAATTTTCTGCTTTAATGGTCTGTCTAAACAAATAAGATACAGGTTTCTACAGATTATTTAAATTGAGCCTTTTTTATTTTCAATGTGATCTATAACTACACCATTTTATTTCTTTTTTAAATTAGTTTGCATCAGTTTTTTCTGTCGTCCCTCTTTTTGTAGTAAAATGTTGTAGATTTTGTGCCTAATTCTGATTTGTTCCTGTAGGAATCTGATTCTATTCCATGAATTATATGTGTGATATAAATGTGTTTGTGACGATCGTAATCATAATATATTTTTATATGATGTTATTCATGTTTATCAGCCACATTTTACCAGGTTCAGTCTGTTAAAGGCAGGTGGATTTGCTTTAGTTATCAAATAAATAAACAGAAATGACATCACTACACTGATACGGTGTTAAAATGTGAATGGACCCTGGATCAGTTTCTACTGAAAACTTGGGCCCCATCATGAAAAAGGCTGAGAACCCCTGGTCTAAACGCTGCAGGATCGTGGCTCTGGGGGGGCTTGGGCACCCCTGCTTCAGCTGGTCTACGGAGGTTTTCCAGCATTTCTATCCATTTCTGATGCAGAGAACAGACTTGTGTGGGAAGAGTTTCCCTGTTCCTCCTCCCATCCCTCTATCTTTAGCCCCCATCTCTTCCCCTCCTTAATTACCAGTTGGAAGGTGTTTGCGTTTTTGCAGCATGCCTGCTGTTTTGGTCATTACAGGCCCCCGTAGGAAGCGGAGTGTCTGCCAGAGCAGCTTAGTGTCTGTTCTCACCTGCGGTAAATGAGGACAAGTCTTCCTGCTGGCTTTGAGGCCGGCCCTCCCCTCGGGGGCCGTCCTGATGTTGAAGAGGGCCTGAAGAGCGCAGCGGGCCGCCTGGGTCTTCGCCAGCTTCTTGCTGCGACCGCAGCCCTCAAATATCCGCCCGTCCACGCGCACCGCCATCACGAAGCTGCGCGACCGCCGGCCCTCGGCTCGCTCCGACAGGCACGCGAAGCGCAGGCCGGGCCGGAGCTCGTTCAGCACGGCCACGGGGCTCTCGGGGGCCTCGGGCAGGATCCCGCCCAGCTGGGCCTGCACCATCAGGTCCAGGGTGTGGCGGAGCAGACGTCCGTGTCGCAGCAACGGCGCCAGGCCGTCCGAGCACGCCGACGACTCGAACTCTTTGAAGAGGGTGTCAGGAAAGTCGGCCTGGTCGGACGTGAAGTCAGCCGAGGGGTTGGAGATGTTCCCGATGGCCAGGTGGGCCTGGGGGGCGTTGGGGAACTGCACGAAGGACTTCAGAGCCAGCTCTGCGGCCCTCATCTTGGCTTTCTTCTTGGTGGGTCCCGAGCCCTCAAAGGTCACCCCGTTAACCTCTACGGCGATGGAGAAGACGGGGGCGTGGACCGGGCCAGTCTGGGACACCACGCGGTACTGGAGACCCGGTCTGAGCTCGTTCAGCTGCACCAGGGCGTTCTTGGGGGCCTCGGACCAGGTCAGCCTCTTGTAGATGAGCCGCAGCTGGCGCAGCTGCCCGTTGTTGTCTTCCTCCAGCGGCCGCTTCCTCTTCCGACCCGAGCTGCCGCCTCGGGCAGCATCGGAGCAGAAGAGCGGCGGGCGCTCCCCGGAGCCCATGGAGCGGTCCTCCAGGTTCCCGACGTTCCGGTTTTCCTTCACCTCTGTGCTGCTGGTGCCTGCCACCAAACGGAAAACAAACAGTGTGAGCAGGAAAGCCGTCACTCGTTTTCCTGCCTGAACAAAACGAATCTAAGAAAATCTCTGGAGGCAGATCGAGCCACTTGATACACAATGAAATGGTAATGAACACGTCTCCAATCATCTCCCTGAGCTGAGCCCACTTCAGACCACAGGGCTCCATCATATTTAAGTATTTTAAAAGCCAAATACAAATCCCCTAAAATGCGATGCTATCTGCCAAATCATCCTGTAATCTGCCTCCAAATTGGTTTGGAATTTGTGTTGTGAGAAGGAAACATTGGTCCCTGTGGCCATTGCTCAGCATCAATCCTATTTGTAATGGGGGGTGGGGACGGCAGAGAGAGGCAGACGCTCCAAGAAAGGATGAGAGAAACGTCTGTAGCCTGCTTTATTTCACACTTCTATCCTCTGTAAGAGCAGCGTCTGAACAGCTGTGATACGCTCTTCAAACCTCGTTACAGGGAAGTGGTGGCGTGCTGCATTTCTTATGGGAAACCAACAAAAAATAAAAAAAGGTTCTTGGATTTGACTGGAATAATAAAAATGATGGGAAACATTTACAGGAGAAAGATGATGCATCTCGATTTAATAACTTGTTTAGCATCACTTTTATAAGGATTCAGATTATAGCCTCACCATGACACCTAATCCTTCCTGCTGTCTGAAGAGACAAACACAAAATACAGTTTGTATTCACAAATGCAAGGCTGGATGTATAATCCTGGTCTCTACAGATAAATGAGACATGCGAGAGTACTACAGACATGTCAGAATCAAGATATGTGATACTGTGTCAGAGTGAATATACCTGGAACACAGTAGAACATGTAAATGGTGTATACTCCTGAAAAAAACCACAGTGCTGTCAGTGGAGACCATAGAAAAGAAGCCCAGTTCATCTAGAAATGAGTAAAATAATCCTAGAAAAGATTAAAATATTCCTAGGAATGAATGAAGTAATACTAGGAATGAGTAAAGTAGTCCTAAAAACAAGTAAAGCAATCTTAGAAATGAGTAAAGTAGTATTAGAAATAGGAATGAAGTACATGTAATCTAGGAATGAGTAAAATATTCCTATGAATGGTAAAGTGGCATTAGGAATGAAGTAATCAAAGGAACGGATAAAGTAGTCCAAGAAAAAAGTACAGTAGTACAGTAGTAGTAGGAACGGGTTAAGTAATCCTAGGAATGGGTAAGTAGTCAAAGGAACAGGGAAAGTAGTCCTAAAAACGGATAAAGAAGTCCTTAAAAACAGGTAAAGCAGTCATAGGAATGGGCAAAATAATCCTAGGAACAGGTCAAATAATCATAGGAACAGGTGAAGTAGTCCTAAAAATGGACAGAGTAGTCCTAGAAACAGGTAGAATAGTCATAGGAATGGGTAAAGTAATCCTAGGAACAGGTAAAGTAGTCCTAGAAATGGATAAATTAGTGTTAAAAACAGGTAAAGTAGTCATAGGAATGGGTAAAGTAATCCTAGGAACAGGCCAAAAAATCCTAGGAACAGGTAAAGTAGTCTGAGAATGGGTAAAGTAGTTCTGGAAAAAGGTAAAGAAGTCATAAGAATGGGTAAAGTAATCCTAGAAACAGGTAAATTATTCCTAGAAAAGGGTAAAGTAATCATTAAACAGGTAAAGTATTCCTAGGAATGGGTGAAGTAGTAGAAACGGGTAAAGTAGTCCTCGGAACTGGTAAAGTAATCCTAGGAACTGTTAAAGTAGTCCTAGAATGGGTAAAGTAATTCTAGGAACGGGTAAAGTAATCCTAGGAACGGGTAAGGCATTCCTAGGAACAGGTAAAATAGTCCTAGGAATGGGAAAAGTAATCCTAGGGATGGGTAAAGTATTCCTAGGAATAGGGGATTATCACGCTTACCGGAAGTTGCCGGCTTTTGACACTTCCTCTTCCGGGCCATGTTAACGACAGCCGTTCCTGCTCTGTTATACTATTTAAATCTGATAAACTCCAAACATATTTAAGTTTTCATTCTAGACTGAAGTGATACTGGATCAAAAGCTGGATCAAAGCGATCGATTTGCCGCGGTGAAGGGCCGAACTTTATAATAAAACACACGTTTGTTTGTCCCCGGTGGGGCACAACACCGGCACTTCACAGCATGCTAGCATTAGCCAGCTAACGTTTACTGACGTGCTTAACATTGTGCGTCTTAAAACACAAAAACATCTGAAAATCGGGTCTGTACCTCCCCGTTTCCAGTGGAACAACTGGGGACTGCCAAGAAAGGAGACGCTTTCAGATGCTTGTGTGTTTTCAGCCGCACAAAGTTAGGCACGTTATCGAGCTGGCTAATGCTAACCTGCTAACACGACTGCGCAGTCTGCCGGCCACAAACAAACGTGTGTCGTTTTATTATAAAGTTCGGTCCTTCACCGCGGCGAATCGGTCGTTTTAATCCACTTCTTCCTCAGCATCACTTCAGTCTGGAATGAAAACTTGGCATTGGCGTTTATCCGGTTTACAAAGTTTAACAGAGTAGTAGCTGGTGGACTATTGTTAGCAGGTTAGCATTAGCCAGCTTGATGACGTGCCTAACTTTGTGCGGCTGAAAACACACAAGCATCTGAAAGCGTCTCCTTTCTTGGCAGTCCCCAGTTGTTCCACTGGAAACGGGGGGGTACAGACCCGATTTTCAGATGTTTGTGTGTTTTAAGACGCACAATGTTAAGCACGTCAGTAAACGTTAGCTGGCTAATGCTAGCATGCTGTGAAGTGCCGGTGTTGTGCCCCACCGGCGACAAACAAATGTGTGTTTTATTATAAAGTTCGGCCCTTCACCGCGGCAAATCGATCGCTTTGATCCAGCTTTTGATCCAGTATCACTTCAGTCTAGAATGAAAACTTAAATATGTTTGGAGTTTATCAGATTTAAACAGTATAACAGAGCAGAAACGGCTGTCGTTAACATGGCCCGGAAGAGGAAGTGTCAAATGTTTTAACTTCCGGAAACCGGAACGCGGAAGCGTGATAATCCCCTATTAGTAAGATAATCTTAGGAGCGGGAAAAGTAGTACTAGAACGGGTTAAGTAGTTCTAGGAACAGGTAAAGTAATTAGGAACGGGTGAAGTAATCCTTGGAAGGAACAAAAAAGTACTTCAAATAAATAAAATAATTCTTGGAACTATATGATAGGAAGAGTAAATCATCATAAAACCCTCTTCATCTCCATGGAAACCAGCAGGACTTTCATGATTCCGTCATCGGAGAACATTAGCGGAGTTTTCAGAGCTGGTCTCTGATTGGCTGTCAGAGTTTCTGTCCACCAGTGATGTCAGACGTGTCTGGAACCAGCAGAGTCTCTGCTTTCACATGAACCTGGTTTGGTTGAGACATGATCAGCAGCTCTAACGTGGATGATGATGATGGTAAGCTGTTTTCATAGAACTGTAGGTTTCTGAACTGTGTTTCGTGTGGATGCTGATGCTTGGTAGTCTTTTAGCTGAGTGTCCCCCCCCCATGCTGCTATGCTACATGTTAGCATTAATACCGCCCAGAGCAGGGATTCTTAACCATGGGGCCGTGGCCCAAGCTTGGGCCTCGAGCGCCACCTAGAGGGCCAGGAAAAAACTTTCCTTTTCCACATATGAGCCGCGAGGACATATATTTTCACTGTTATTTATGACTGGATGAGTTGCAATGTAGCTTCCCCCCACCTGGTGGTGGTAATTTGTCAGAGTTTAACAAACAAGCAGAAGAAGACACTCAGCTAGCCCCGAGCCTTAAACGACCCTAAAAAGGCAAAAACCACTCCAATTTATTAAATACGGATTAGTGAGTGGACATAACAAAGAAGAGCTGAGAAGTCTAGATGAAGCACCAGCTAATGCTAAAGCTAACGCTAACGCTAATGGAAGCCCTGAAGCCTGCATCTGCAAGCTTCATCTAGAAACAAACATCTAACACAATTTTTAAGGAAGAAAAAGAGAGAAAATCAGCTGTTGATGCAGAAAATGTGTTATGTTTTGAAGTTCTTTATTTAAATTTTTCTTATAATTTTTAAATAAATTGTTCAATGAAATTTTGGCCTGTCTAAACAAATAAAACATTTTTCTTTTACAGATTATTTAAATTGAGCCTTTTTATTTTCAATGCAATCTATTACTGTGCTATTCTATCTCTTTTTTAAAAATCAGTTTCCATCAGTTTTTTCTGTTGTCCTTCTTTTTGTAGTAAAATGTTGTAGTTTTTATGTTTATAGCATAATTCTGATTTGTTCTTGTAGGAATCAGATTTTATTCCATGAATTATACGTGTTATATAGATGTGTTTGTGACAATCTCATAATATATTTTTATATTTTGCTATTCATGTTTATCATGCCACATTTTACAGGTTCAGTCTGTTAAAGGCAGCTGGATTTTCTTTAGTTATTAAATAAATAAACCAAAAAGGAGATCATGACACTAATACAGTGTTAAAATGTGAACGGACCCTGGACCAGTTTGGACTGAGAACTTGGGCCCCATCATGAAAAAGGTTGAGAACCCCTGGATTAGGCTACGCCCTCATCTTCTGCCCCCTGTTCCAGTACTGGAGAGGAGGTTAACCAATAAGACAACAGCCAATCACACAGCTGTCTTGTAAAACCACTAATGTGACAGATGTTTCCAGCTTCGGCCTGTCGCTGACAGGAGAAGAGCGGCATCGGCTTACTCAGACTGTCCTCGTCCTCCGTGCTGCTGTTCCCAGGGCTGATGTACTTGAAAGGAGCGATCAATGCTGACAGCATGCTGACTTTCTCTGGAAGAGACAAGAGACGGGCAGAGTCAAGCAGAGGGCAGCAGCTCACCTTTTCACGGGTTTAACAAGAGAAGGAGGCGATCATCGTCACCAGTAGAGACCATTCATAACGAGTCGTTTTATACTCCAACATCTACACAGAACATGTTCCTGCACAGGGAACCAAACACTCACGTATACAAGCACAGAATACGGCAATGTGATTAAAAAGAATTTCATCAACATGTTTTATTCCCAGTAGAACAAAAACGACATATTTTATTCCCATTAGAACAAAAACGACATATTTTATTCCCATTAGAACAGAAACTACATGTTTCATTCCCATTAGAAAATAAACAACATATTTTATTCCCATTACAACATCAACGTATCAGATGATGAAACATTTGATGGAAAATTGTGAAAAAGATGGAGCAACTCGTCTGTAAAAAGTTGGAACAGAAGCAACAAAAGGTGGAAAATAATAATAGGAGGAGACTTTAATATGTGTCCAGGTTAACTGGAAACAGCTCAGTAACACTGGTCTTGGTGCAGTTTTTAATCTTAAAAGTCCATCAACTTTCATTTCTACATGGGAGCAAACGTCTAGATTTGCTTCTTGAACGGATCCAGGTGGAATTGTGGAAAAAGTTCGGGACAAATGTGGGATTCATGTGTGGAAACGGACTGTTAGATGATCACACATGGATTTGTTTGACTCTGGTGGAGCATTTCCACCTCTGTTCCAGACGTTTCTCTGATTTATGTCTGCAGGTTCACATTTATGTCGATTGTGGACAAATCTGTTTAAAACTGCTAATAAACACGCACTTTATTTCATTTTATTTACCTGATGGCAGAAGGTGATCTTAGTCTGTGTTCTCAGGTTGTAGGAGATAAATAAGCTGAACTTTCTGTCTTTATCAGCGTTAAGTTGCTGCCCCCCCCCTCCCTGGGGGGGCACCGCTGTCCAGGTGTTCGTGTTGTTTACAGTGTGAAGCCCTATTAGGGCCATCGCTTGGTCTGCTGCTCTCCACGCAGCTCTGAGCAGAATTGACAGACCGGTCTGGCTCCTTAATTAAAGCTCCTCTCGCTTCCCAACTCCAGCTAATGATCAATAAAAGAGAAAGGAGAGGGGGAGGCAGCGAGGGGGGAGGAAGCAGAGGTGGACTGCAGGTACAGCAAGGTGATGAAGTAGGAAAAAGCTGAAGTTGAAAAAGAGGTAGAATGACTTTCTGAGCTTGTCCGGGCAGATTTCAGGCCTGGGGCTGCCGCAGTTTAACGGAGCTAAATGTTGCATTAACGGGCGTCACGTTCCAGAGCTTTAAACATGTTTTCATAAGAGTGCGAGGTTGCCGCCGCTGGCCTCCTGTGTGGCCGTGCAACGGCACCACAGAGGCTCAATGAGTCACTCCGACACACATGGTTACGCTGGAAACACGGCGGCCGGAGCTGCTGGGTCCTTGTGGGCCAACATCACAATACAAGCATTTACATTCTGAGCTAATTACAGACGAAAGCCCGACACAGGCAGCAGTCTGGCCCTGAATGACTTCCTCAGCCAAGAAGGTCATTATATAGACCATTTCTAAATTAGGATTTTTATTGGCTTTATTTGTCCTGAATGACCCATTTACACAGAAGGAAAAACAATCATGATTATCTGATGTGCTTACAGCTGTGAAAATATCAGGGATGTTTAGCTGTCACCTCGCTGGCGTAGCATGTCTTTCTCTAATATTTATCTGCAAACTCAATCCTACATCACATGTTGTTAAAGAGCACGGGATGTCGATATGTCTGAGCTGAGAAATGGAACGTAGATTCCTCCCGACTTACAATAAACGTAGCAGGATAATTTCTGTGATTCAAACACAAAAAAATGCCAAAAGTCAGCAGCCGGATACCTTTATCACCTGCAAGGCTGCAAGTAAGCACTCACACTGGCACCACACATCACTAGTTATAGTTAACCACCCATGAACTACCCTCACATACCACTAGTTATGGTTAACCACCCATAAACTACCTTCACATTTTACTAGTTATAGTAAACCAGTTATAGTTAACCAACCATGAACTACCCTCACATCACTAGTTACAGTTTACCAACCATGAACTGCCCTCTCATGTCAGTAGGTATGGTTAACAACACATTAATTATCTTAACATGTAGCTAGTTATAATTAACCACCCATAAAGTACCACTTATAGTTAACCAACCGTGAATTACCCTCACATGTCACTAGTTTTATTTAACCACCCATGAGCTTCCTCTCACACATCACTAGGTACGGTTAACTATCCATGAACTACCTTCACATCAGTACTTATAGTTAACCACCTATTGACTACCGTCACATATTATTTGTTATAGTTAACCACCAATGAATTACCCTCACATCAGCAGTTATAGTTAACCATCCATTAACCACCATAACATTTTATTAGCTATAGTTAACCAACATTAACTACTGTGACATGTCACTGGTTATAGTTAACAAAATATTAACTCCCTTACATATCACTAGTTATAATTAACCACACATTAACTACCGTCACATGTCACTAGTTTTAGTTAACTACCCATTAACTACTTAACATGTCACAGGTTCTATTTAACCAACATTAACTACCCTGACATGTCACTCGTTATAGTTAACCACCCATTGACTACCCTTACATATCACTAGTCATAGTTAACCAACATTAACTACTCTGACATGCTACTTGTTATAGTTAGTGATCCTGTAACTACCCTCACATGTCACTAGTTACAGTAAACATATATTAAATATCTTCACATGTTACTAGTTATAGCTAACCAACATTAACTACCCTCACATGTTACTAGCTATAGTTAGCCAACATTAACTACACTGACATGTAACTAGTTCTAGTTAACCAACAATGTACCATCCTCACGTCACTAGTTATAGTAAACTACATATTAACTACCCTCACATGTCACAGGTTATAGTAAACCATTATTTAATACCCTCACATCACTAGTTATAGTTAACCACCCATTAACTACCCCCACATGTCACTAGTTATAGTTAACCAACATCAACTTCTCTGACATATCACTAGTTATAGTTAACCATCATTAACTACCTTACATGTCACAAGTTAATAACCATTAACTTCCCTCACATGTCACTAGTTTCAGTTAACCAACACTAACTTTTCTGACATGTCACTAGCTACAGTATATTTAACTGCCCATTAACTACATTAAATGTCACAAGTTATAGTTTACCAACATTAACTACCCTGACATGTCACTAGTTATAGTTAGTGATCCTGTAGCTACCCTCACATGTCACTAGTTATAGTTAACTACCCATTTACTACCGTCACATGTCACTAGTTAAAGTTAACCAACACTAAATGCCCTCACGTTACTAGTTATAGCTAACCAACATTAACTACCTCACTTAACTAGTTATAGTTAACCAACATTAACTACTCTGACATGTCACGAGTTCCAGTTAACCAACTATTTACCACCTTCACATGTCACTAGTTCTAGTGAACCACCCATTAACTACCCTCACGTGTCACTAGTTATAGTTAACCAACATTAACTACCCTGACATGTTACTAGTTATAGTTGGTGATCCTCTAACTACCCTTACATGTCACTAGTTATAGTTAACCAACCATTTGAGTTACAAGATCATGATAGTGTGAAGGGCTGGTGTTAGGCTGGGGGCGTGAGGGGCACCGCCCCCTCTAACAAACACCGCGTCCCGTCAAATCTGAGCAGGTGAAGCAGCTTCCTGAACTTTCTCCTCGTCACCGCACTGCCGGCTGTTCAGGACCTGCTGCAGAGCTCCGACCTGTCTCCAGTTCTACCTGCTGGTGTGGGGATAATCCCAGTAACGTCTCCATCACACTAAACTGGAAACACCGCGGAGCAGCAACTTTCCTTCTGTCGCACCAGAAGCAGAATGTCCCGGAAGCGGCTGGATTTTTCAAGTCCACCCGATCTCGTCAGCATTTAGAGTGAATAAAAAACCAGCTAAAGGTCGTTTAGCTGGTCTGACCCGCGCGTTAAATGCTGCTCTTTGTTTGATGACTTTCCCTAATAATTAAATATTAAACGTCTCCTCGTCCACGGTGTGCAGTGAGACTACCTGACGGTTCGTGCCGGAAGCTTTCCTTTTTCCACTCGTGCTGTTTTCAGCTTCATGTGGGCTTCTGCATCCGTTTTCTCCAAACTGTAGACGACAGCGTGCATTATGTATGTTAGAATTAAAGATATGTTGTTGTAGGTTGTTAAAACTTTGATGAAGGTTATCTGATTTTTGTGTAATTGCTGTTTTATTATTATTGATATTTTCTGTTTTTCCCCTGAGGGATTGCTTCCTTATCGTGGTCAGGAGTTTAATGTTCTGCTCTATTTTTCTTGTGTTTGAAAGTTATGTTTGTTGAAGAAAACCTTGCTGTTTTATAGTTGGTTGTGACAACTTTGGTGAAGGATATTTGATTTCTCATCTTTATTGTTAATTATAATTTATATTTACTGTTTCCCTCATGAGGGATTGTCATGGGGTCTTTGTGCCTCAGAGACCCTCAGAGAAAAACGACGCTCATCTCCTTTAGTTTTAACAAATTGCTCCTTTTCTGACCCGTTCGGTTTGAACTTTATCTTTCTTTTTGTTTCGTGTCGTGACGTTCCTGAACGAATCGATTCTTCTGAACAGCTCTCATAAATAAACGATGAGAATCAGATCTCAGTTGTGAGCTGTTCACTTTTGAGCCATTAATTTTAAAGTCCAAACTGTCCACGCTGCCTTCACATGACACGTGTGCGTCATTGGAGTCTGACCTCCAAAACATTAACTAAAATTCACACTGATGTAGCTCAGGTTTATTCAATTTATATTCTCAGTGTACCTCTGTATTTTCCTGCATTTTAAAAAATATCCTACAGTAGATTCTATAAAGACACCCTACATATATTTTTTATAAGCCTTTATTCTAGTGAGTTTTTTCACATTAAAATGTCCTTGTGTGAAAAATATTTGGAGTTTTTTTTTTGCATGCAAGTTCATTGTAGCCAGCTCAGTTTTTGTTGTGCCACAAAGTGTTTTAGTGAGCAAAAATCCAAAATATTGATCCAAATCTTGCCTTATAAATTGCTACCAGTGATTATTTACTTGATAAAGATTAGTTGCTGTTAAAAATAATGACAGAAAAATTAGAACGAGCCAGTCTGAATGTTTCTTCAGAAGGAACGGCTTCTCGTGATCTGCCTCTCTTCACAGAGCCATAAATCCATCTCTGTTTGTCATGAAGACGGTTTACTTTCTCACTTTAATGATATTTTCCTAAAGGGAATGACCATCCTTAGCTACTTAAAGACCCACAACGTAACTTTTAGACCTCAAAAATCTGCGTTTCTGACTCGTTTTGATGACACAGCAACATTCATAATGCGCATTTTCGAGTCGTCATTATCCAGCGGCGTCCCGAGGCTCAGAAACAGCAGTATGTAAGATTCCCATCCAGTATGCAGCCATGACATTGCAGCCGACATACAAGCAAACGGATATGAACCAGACATGAACACAGCGGGTGTTTTGAACGCATCATGTCGGATTGATTGATTGATTGATTAGCTTCATTTTGGTAAATGAAAACATTACAATACCAGAACATTACAAACCAATAATTGACAAAAAAAGGTATACAGTAGGCTGAAGCCAAGACTGATACTTGCCTACCCTATTCATGACTCAGCAGTCTACAAAATATCTTCTATTCATTTACATAGATACATATATATATACAGTATGTACACATGGTGTAGTCAGACTTAAATGTTTCAGATCATCAAGCAAATTTAAATATCAGGCAAAGATAACACAAGTAAACACAAAATGCAGTTTTTAAATGAAGGTTTTTATTTTTAAGGGGGAAAAATCCAAACCTCCATGTCCCTGTGTGAAAAAGTAATTGCCCCTAAACCTAATAACTGGTTGTTCCACCTTTAGCAGCAACAACTGCATCAAGCGTTTGTGATAACTGGCAGTGAGTCTTCTGCAGCGCTGTGGAGGAATTTTGTTCCACTCATCTTTGCAGAATTGTTGTAATTCAGCCACATTGGAGGCTTTTCCAGCATGAACCGCCTTTTTAAGGTCATGCCACAGCATCTCAATGGGATTCAGGTGGGGGCTTTGACTAGGCCACTCCAAAGTCTTCATGTTGTTGTTCTTAAGCCATTCAGAGGTGGACTTGCTGGTGTGTTCTGGATCATTGTTCTGCTGCAGAACCCAAGTGCGCTTCAGCTTGAGGTCACCAACAGATGGCCGGACGTTCTCCTTCAGGATTTTTTGGTAGAAGCAGAATTCATGGTTCCATTTACCACAGCAAGTCTTCCAGGTCCTGAAGCAGCAAAACAGCCCCAGACCATCACACTACCACCACCATGTTTTACTGTTGCTATGATGTTCCTTTTCTGAAATGCCGTGTTACTTTTACGCCAGATGTAATGGGACCTCCACCTTCCAGAAAGTTCCACTTTTGTCTCGTCAGTCCACAGAGTATTTTCCCAAAAGTCTTGGGGATCATCAAGATGCTTTCTGGCTAAACTGAGACGAGCCTTTATGTTCTTTTTGCTCAGCAGTGGTTTTGGTCTTGGAACTCTGCCATGCAGCCATTTTTGCCCCCCAGTCTCTTTCTGATGGGGGAGTCATGAACACTGACCTTAATTGAGGCAAGTGAGGCCTGCAGTTCTTGGATGTTGTTCTGGGGTCTTTTGTGACCTCTTGGATGAGTCGTCGCTGTGCTCTTGGGGTCATTTTGGTCGGCCGGCCCCTCCTGGGAAGGTTCACCACTGTTCCATGTTTTCACCATTTGTGGATAATGGTTCTCACTGTGGTTCTCTGGAGTCCCAAAGCTTTAGAAATGGCTTTGGAACCTTTTCCAGACTGATAGATCTCAATGACTTTGTTTCTCATTTGTTCCTGAATTTCTTTGGATGGCAGCATGATGTCTAGCTTTTCAGGATCTTTTGGTCTACTTCACTTTGTCAGGCAGGTCCTATTTAAGTGATTTCTTGATTGAGAACAGGTGAGAAACTGAACTCAGCTTTCCAAAGATGTGATAAACCACAGTTAATTTATGTTTTAACAGGGGGGGCAATAAGTTTTTCACACAGGATCATGGAGGTTTGTTTTTTTTTTCCACCTTACTAATAAAAATCTTAATTTAAAAACTGCATTTTGTGTTAACTTGTATGATCTTTGTCTAATATTTATATTTGTTTGATGATCTGAAACATTTAAGGGTGACAAACCTTAAGAAATCAGGAAGGAGGCAAACACTTTTTCACACAACTGTTTTTCACTGATAGCTGATTTTTCCTTCTTTAATTGGAGGGTGTCAATAATCTTGTGCACTACTGTAAACATCAGCGTGACTCGGTCAGGTTTTCACAACACGCTGCCTCAACTTCATCAAAGATGCTGGTTAGTTCGTATTGTAAGATGTGGAAGAACGATGAGATCACTGGAGGCTGTGGTCATGCAGAAGTACGTTTTATAAGGTTTAACTGATGCTGAAGCGTCTGTGCTGCAGGGACCCAACACTGGCCGGGGGTGTTGTGGTATTTTCACCTGGACCAGGCTGATGGATGAACTGCACCTTTAAAAAGTGGGTGATATAAGACATCCTCGCTGCCTGATGACTGCTGGACACATCAGTGGGCTGCATGAAAGCCTTTTCATTCTGTATTCAAAAGATTTTTATTTGACTGAACCCTTCTTTCCTGCTAGAATAGAGCTTTTTCCTCCTTTCTTCCAGTCCACATAATTTCATGCAGCCCTGTGAGACAATTCTTTTCACTCCCAATGAAGCATAGTTCACTTCAGACGTCTCAGGAAGGCGTTGAGTAGAAAGTCTGCGGCGTGTTGAATGTTGTGTAGTTGTGAGGTCATCCTTTAAATGCCACCTCTGACTGTTTTATGAAACGCCGTCACAAGCACACTCCAGCCTGAACAATGGCGGCTCTGCGTAGCGTCACAGCCGCTGACATGTGGCAGGTATTCAGCCTGTAAATTAAAACATGAAAGCTTTTGTGGAGAAGCGTTTCAGCCGTGCAGGCGTGTGTGTGTTAAACAGAAACCTGGACGCTCGGCTTGTAAATGTGCAGCCCTCGGGCGGGATCGTGGCCTTTTTTGTGCTTTAGTTAGCAGCGATAAAGAGGTTAAGCTGTCTGCAGCGAGGTCAGCCGTGCGCTTCCAGATTCATTATATCCTGCCGGTGACCTCGTACGAAGCGTGCGCACAAGGTGAACCTGAAATCCTCTCAATGAAAGCCTCACTTCAAAGCGGAGACGAGAAACCTGCCAGTGATGAAGCTCATCAAACCAATCACCGGTGCGATGTGGCCGATGTGGCCGTGCGCCCTTCATGGTGTCTGTCACCGCCTGAATCATGCACGCCGGTCCCCACCCCCACCTTACTGCAAAAACTCACATCTAACCAAATATTTTCTCATTTCTAGTCAAAATATCTCATCACACTCAAAATAAGACAAAATTACTTAAAGAGAAACATTTCAGTGAGATATAAGAACGTGTTTTAAGGCGATGCATCTCGTGCAGTTTAAGAACAAAATATTAGCTAGTTATGAAAAATACAAGATATTTGAGGCTAGTGGCAGAAATATATGATAAGATTATATTTGTTTATTATACGGCTCTTTAAAATGCTCTGTTGACTTAAATGGGTTTTCCCAGCGTTCCAGCGGTCATTATTTTAGTATAACCTGTGGTCTTACGGTGATCCTAATACCCCTCCGCATCGCATGTAGTCCGGTCACTAAATGGCAAATAAAAAGCAAGCGAGCACTTAGCAACACCTTGTGACCAAAAATGGATGACTTCCCAATTACTTTGAACGTCTTCGGCGAGTGTGGAGATTTTTAACGCTGGGTCCAGGCTGAGTTTAAGGATTCACCCTCTCCAAAACGAAAAAGACAAGAAGAAGACCGGTGGTCAGACGCATACAGCTAACAGCAGAGAAGGAAATGTCCAGTTCAACTTACAGAAATAGTCGGTGCCAAGCCGATGAAATGTTTCTCTTCAAGCAATTTTGTCCTATTTTGAGTGTGATGAGATATTTTGTCTAAAAAATGAGAAAAACATACTTGCTAAGATTTGAGTTTTTGCAGTGTAAGTTCTGTTATCGTCTGTTGAATCTCTTCTTCTTCGTCTCTGTCACGGCTTACAAGCTAGGTTGTGACAAATTGGGGTCTCGTCCGGGATCTGATAACTCTCATTACGTCCAGTTCAGATGAGAGCAAATACTGATGGGAGCTGTTCCATGAAGGGTGGATGTGGTCCGGACAGGGGGATGCTGGACTCCTCAGACCGTCCGGTCAGATCCAGACGGGGGGACGCTGGACTCCTCAGACCGTCCGGTCAGATCCAGACGGGGTGGGGGGTGGGGGTGGGGGGACGCTGGACTCCTCAGACGTCATGTCAGATCCAGACGGGGGGACGCTGGACTCCTCAGACCGTCCGGTCAGATCCAGACGGGGGGGACGCTGGACTCCTCAGACCGTCCGGTCAGATCCAGACGAGGGGACGCTGGACTCCTCAGACCGTCCGGTCAGATCCAGACGGGGGGGACGCTGGACTCCTCAGACCGTCCGGTCAGATCCAGACGGGGGGACGCTGGACTCCTCAGACCGTCTGGTCAGATCCAGACGGGGGGACGCTGGACTCCTCAGACCGTCTGGTCAGATTCAGACGTGGGGACGCTGGACTCCTCAGACCGTCTGGTCAGATCCAGACGGGGGGACGCTGGACTCCTCAGACCGTCTGGTCAGATCCAGACGGGGGGGACGCTGGACTCCTCAGACGTCTAGTGAGATCCAGACGAGGGGACGCTGGACTCCTCAGACCGTCCGGTCAGATCCAGACGACGGGACGCTGGACTCCTCAGACCATCTAGTCAGATCCAGACGGGGGGACGCTGGACTCCTCAGACCGTCTAGTCAGATCCAGACGAGGGGACGCTGGACTCCTCAGACCGTCCAGTCAGATCCAGACGGGGGGACGCTGGACTCCTCAGACCGTCATGTCAGATCCAGACGGGGGGACGCTGGACTCCTCAGACCGTCCGGTCAGATCCAGACGACGGGACGCTGGACTCCTCAGACCATCTAGTCAGATCCAGACGGGGGGACGCTGGACTCCCTAAACCGTCCGGTCAGATCCAGACGGGGTGGGGGGTGGGGTGGGGGGGGGGATGCTGGACTCCTCAGACCCTCCGGTCAGAACCAGACGGGGGGGACGCTGGACTCCTCAGACCGTCTGGTCAGATCCAGACGGGGGGACGCTGGACTCCTCAGACCGTCTGGTCAGATCCAGACGGGGGGACGCTGGACTCCTCAGACCGTCCGGTCAGATCCAGACGGGGGGACGCTGGACTCCCTAAACCGTCCGGTCAGATCCAGACGAGGGGACGCTGGACTCCTCAGACCGTCCGGTCAGACAGACCGTGTCTCTGTTGGTACGTCCGACCCGCTGCAGGACTCGGTCGTGTCCTCGCCCCCCCACCGGCTGCATGACATTGGGATTTCTGCCCGTAACGGAGCTTTGTGATCACACCGAGACTCTGACGTCCACGCCGGCAGCGAACGCGCCTCAGATCTCGCCAGCACTCACCTTTGGATGCGGCCTGAGCTCTGATAAAAGCTTTTTGATGTCCCGTCTCAGACCTGAACCGGCGTAAAACGGGTTTTTCTGACACCAGAAGAAAGAGCAGATTAATTTTTCACCGTGACTCAGACGTGTGCTGCTTTTGGATGCTTTTCAGTTCGACTGCAAAAGCTTTTAGGGCAAAAATAGCAACATGTGAACAATAGCACCTCAGAGTGCTGGAAATGCCTGCAACACACGAACGCCTCGTCCAAAAAGAAACTTATCTGCACTTGAAATGTCAGCGCAGCCGCGGCAGAAATAAGCAGAGTGAATCCCGACGCCGTCGCCAGCTTTTCCCTCAACACCCTCCGGCAATTAAGAGCAAACAGGCGTCGCTTCCCTCCCCCCGGTTTTCCACACAGATCATGATGGTGGCTGATAAGTGGAGGCTTTAATGTGCTCTCGTTCCCCTCCTTAACAGAATATTAATGCGGGCTGTCATCCATGAGAATGACTCATTTACAAGCGTGCAGCGGCAGCCGAAGACTCCAACCTGGATGAGGTTGTCGCCCGCTCCTCTGATAACAAGCACTCGCTGTATTTACAAGCAGAGCAGTCAGATAAGTGTGCGGCGTAATGACACTAAGCAGGTCAGGAGAGGCTTCGTGGTGATGCTCCTCGCTGTCAGCACGCCGCCGCCATGCCAGGCAAAGCAGATATTCTCCGTCTGAACCCAGAGAGGGAAGCACGGTCGGAGAACGATGGTCTCCGGTCTGAGTCCAGATCTGAGGACTCCGTCCTTCCAAGGCCGGATCTGAAGACCGAGCAGAGCTGAGAGTCTTTGACCTTTTTCGCAACAACCGGAAGTACGTATCCGTCGGGAATCTCGTCTTCCTGCGAGGCTTCAAACGTCTGGATTTCACATTTGAGCCCGTTTACGCGACTCTGCCTCGATCCGAAGAACCAGACGTTTTGCCTGCAAATACGTCGATGAGCTTTAGAAACGATTCTGCTTTTATTTACATTTGGCACCACGTTTACGGAGCAGGTTTTCCTTCAGTCTTTCTTATGACTGCGTTTACGTTCAGGACGCTGTGAACGTTAATAATTTCCTTGTACGGAACATTGGGTCTCCTGGTTCCTCCGGCTGATAAAAACCTGCTTTTAGACTTTATGAATTCACTCCTGTGAATAAGAGGAAATCACATTTGCCTGCTCTGCCAGTTCTCCTCATTTCCAGCTTTCTCTGCTCAGATTTATTCTTTTTTTCAGTGACTTCGGCTTAGATTGGGCGAGCAGAAGCTATAAGCAGAAATCAGAAGCTTTTTCACATTAAGTGCATGTAAAACTGATATTTCTCTGATATTGAGAGGCTTGGAGTTCCTCATCCCTTTGCAGATGGTATTATCGCAGCATCATCTTCCCCTGGAACATTAGCATAGTCCTTAAGTAGCCGAGGAAAGTGCTTTCTGTCAGATAAAAGTGTTTTTTCTCCCCGCAAATAGATTTCTGAGCAAACATTGAGCCATTTACATTTCAGTCACAAGTCTCTCGTCTGTCCCTTCCCAGTCTTCTCTCTGTATTTGGTATCAAAGAAGTCCATTCAGGGTGCTGATGGAAAGCAGTTTCATTTCTTTCCCCTGCAAATACACTTATAATATGCATGTAAATATGTTTTCCTGCTCATCTTCCCGCAATGTGGCTGCAGGAGACCCACGAAGACCAGCTAACGAAGGACCAGACTCAGGCTTCAATTCCAGTCTGACGGCATAGAACGGCTCTTAGTGACTCAGATTCTGACTGAATGCAGGATGTTGAATAGGAAACAGGACTGTACGAGCCATCGGAAGGCCTCTGTCCCCGGTTCTGGGGTCACTGTGGGCCTGAACAGAATAACGGGCTGGGGCAGAGTGACCTCAACCTCCATCAACGACGGCGTGCGGGTTCCTGAATGGTGACCAGCCAACCAAAGCTTTAAAAAACAGGCTGGTGCAGAGGGGCCGTACGTGCCCGGAACACCTCACCAGGGTCTCGTCCGGGATGGGACGTGCCCAGAACACCTCACCAGGGTCTCGTCCGGGATGGGACATAGTCCCTCCAGTGTGTCCTGGGTCTCACCAGGGTTTCATCTAGGATGGGACGTGCCCGGAACACCTCACCAGGGTCTTGTCCGGGATGGGACGTGCCCGCAACACCTCATCAGGGTCTATTCCGGGATAAGACGTAGTCCCTCCAGTGTGTCCTGGGTCTCCTTCAGGGTCTCGTCCGGGGTGAGATGTAGTCCATTCAGTGTGTCATGCCTTACCGAGATCCCGTCCCGGGGTCTCACCCGGGATGAGACGTAGTCCCTCCAGCATGTCTTGGGTCTCCCCTGGGTAGAGACGTAGTCCATCCAGTGTGTCACGCCTTACCGGGGTCCCGTCCGGGATGAGACGTAGTCCCTCCAGCATGTCCTGGGTCTCCCCCGGGATGAGACGTAGCCCCTACAGCGTGTCTTGGGTCTCCCCTGGGTAGAGACGTAGTCCACCTAGTGTGTCACGCCTTACCGGGGTCCCGTCCGGGATGAGACGTAGTCCCTCCAGCGTGTTCTGGGTCTCCCCTGGGGTCTCCCCCGGGATGGGACATAGTCTCTCCAGTGTGTCCTGGGTCTCACCAGGGTTTCATCTAGGATGGGACGTGCCCGGAACACCTCACCAGGGTCTTGTCCGGGATGGGACGTGCCCGGAACACCTCACCAGGGTCTATTCCGGGATAAGACGTAGTCCCTCCAGTGTGTCCTGGGTCTCCTTCGGGGTCTCGTCCGGGATGAGACGTAGTCCCTCCAGTGTGTCCTGGGTCTCCTTCGGGGTCTCGTCCGGGATGAGACGTAGTCCCTCCAGCGTGTCCTGGGTCTCCCCTGGGAAGAGACGTAGTCCATCCAGTGTGTCACGCCTTACTGGGGTCCCATCCGGGATGAGACGTAGTCCCTCCAGCGTGTCCTGGGTTTCCCCCGGTGTCCCCTGGGATGGGACTTCGAGTCCGTCCTGGATGACCGAGCTCCTCACCCTGTCTCTAAGGAAGAGCACGGCCACCCTGCAGAGGAAACTCATTTCCGCCGCTTGTACCTGCGATCTTCTTCTTTCAGTCACGACCCACAGCTGGTGACCGAAGGTGAGGGTAGGAACGTAGATCGACCGGTAAATCGAGAGCTTCTCCGTCTGAAACTAAGTGGAAAAATAACATAAACCAGCGGTTCTCAACCTTTTTCATGATGGGGCCCAAGTTTTCAGTCCAAACTGGTCCAGGGTCCATTCATATTTTAACACTGTATCAGTGTAATGATGTCATTTCTGTTTATTTATTTAATAACTAAACCAAATCTACCTGCCTTTAACAGACTGAACCTATAAATGTGGCATGATAAACATGAATAACATCATATAAAAATATATTATGATATCGTCACAAACACATTTATATCACACGTATAATTCATGGAATAAAATCATGAATCAGAATTAGGCTAAAAACACAAAATCTACAACATTTTCCTACAAAAAGAGGAACAACAGAAAAAACTGATGCAAACTGATTTAAAAAAAGAGATAAAATGGTGCAGTAACAGATCACATTGAAAATAAAAAGGCTCAATTTAAATAATCTGTAAAAACTTTATTGTTATCATTATTATTGGGCTTAAAGAGTTAAGAATCACTGACATAAACTCATTTCAGGGACTTCATGTTCACGTTCCTTCTGATATGAATCCAACCACCTGCAGGAAAACCCAACAACTTCAACATGTCGACTTCCTGTAGTCACACTTCTATTCCAGCCTTAACACCCCCCCTCCATCCCTGAAGAGCTGCTTTAAACGAACCTACAGACTGCCGTCCTCTTTCTTCCTCAGCAGTCAGATGGTTTGTGTGTTCAGGTCCCGAGCGGCCAGCCAGCCGCGGCGCCTGAAACTTATGACTAGCCATGTTCTTCAAACATCACGCTGCAACCAAAGCATGGCAGGAAGACAGATAGTCCCTTCAATATATAGTGACAAACAAATTAGTGCAAAGATGCCTCTCGCTGCATACCAGATGTGTCGGGCTCTGTGGTTCGGAACAGTCGATGAAAAACTGTCCACGTCCCATCTGTGCCTCGCCGCGACCATCGGTGCAGCAATTCGTGCTGAAGAAAGTGGTGCAAACAGGCGGCCTGATTATACGTGTCGTAACGTGGAGTAAAACGCTGCAGGAGATGCAGCTGCACGTCAGGAGACGAAACGGGCGTCTCTGCAAGACCTGCAGGAGCATTTACTCATGCCAGCATGCAAACAGGTTCATATATATATATATATATATATATATATATGTACAAATATATAATGTTAAAAAACTAATATCACAGATTTTTTTCTGATATTTTACATTTTTTCACCACTTTTTAAAAATACAGAATAACGATAAAATGATGGAAAAAGGCTGTGAATTTACAAGTCACACATTAAATACCACGAAAAGCCTGCAACTGTAAAAAGACATGAAGTTTCCATATTTTTTTTTTTTTAAAGAAGATGCCATTTCATTTCACATAAAAAGAGCGTTAAAATACTTTTTCAATGTATTTTCTGATCATATTTCTTAACTGCAAAAGAAAAATGTTTTTGGTAATTTCATCTATTTCATTAAAAAAGCGCATCTGGGCTGTATTTGATATTAAAAGCTTCTTTACAGTCATCAAAGGTAAATATTTTGGTTTGATGATTATTTTTTTTAGTCAAATCAACTAAAAACCCCTCACTCTCTAATCTGAAACAAGTTTTTACTTTCACTCAAAGCGCATTTATTAAGTTATTTCAGCTTTAGCATGCATGAACAAAAAAGGGGGCGGGGCTAATTTCAAAACTCAACATGCAGGAAAAGCAGGAAGCAGGAAATTACCCTTTTATGATTGTTATCCTATAAGTTTGAGTTAAAGGGACTTGAGGCAGGAATTTGAAAAAAACCAAACATGAATGTCCCTTTTTTTCATACTAATGGGTGATGAAGCGCTAAATACCAAAAATAACGTTTCCACCCATGTTTCTCTCCGTTGCCTTGAACAGGCTGTGTGCTGCAAAATGCGCTGCAATTCGGTGTCCGAATTTCCCGCGCTGCCCTGCGGACGTGACGTCAAATGACGCTACATCCGTAGTTTTGATGCAGGAAAAGACGGTCACGTTAAATAAAACGACCGTAAGCGATAGTTATGGATTATTCTGCCGTCAGAATACGATCTAGATAAACTGAAAGACCATTAAAAATTGTAACTACGAAGAAAAAGCTTAGTAAACAACATTATAGTTTTCCAGCTCTGTCATGCGGACGTGACGTCACATGACGCTACATCCGCTGTTTTGATAAAGGACGAAGCCGGTCGCGGTAAATTCAAACACTGTAAGCGATAGTTATGGATTATTCTGCCGTCAGCAAACGATCCAGATCAACTGAAAGACCACTACAAAGTATAACTACGGAGAGAAAGGTTAGTAAACAGCATCATAGCTTCAGTTTGTGCACGCTCCCGTGACGGCTTGGCTCGTGGCTGCAGTTACCTGAAGCGCCAATCGCGGCAGTCGCGAGTTTCGTTTCTTAATCTTGCCTCAAGTCCCTTTAAGTGTTTCCTGCCTTTGTTATGTTCACATTTAAAAGAAGTTGTTGAGGAATTCTGTTCAGTTTGGACGTTAAAGTTTCACCAAGAGAGAAGAGCAGTACAAGGACATGAACTCGCCACCATATCCAACAACATTAATGCCAAAGATGGACCCAGTAAAACCTAATGGGGAGTTGTATCCCTGTTCTACCACAGACTGGATTTACTCTGGTGTAAACTTTACCTGAGTAAATTTGCATTAAGAGCAAAAAATAATACTGCAAAGTAAATGGTTCAATATCACAGCATCAAAGTAACGGACCATACTTCATTAACTCGACCCAAATAGACATTTTCAATTTGCATCGACGAATTAAAAATAAGTTGAGTTGAATTAAAAATAACAATTTATTCTATTAAATTTGATTTAGTTCACTAAACTTAATTTTATTAGATGTGACCAATTGAAGAAATATTTTAAAGTTGGTTCAACTTGGTCTGAGCTTGATAAGGTGCATTTTGGCTTCCCAATGACATTATTTTATTTTATTATATATATATATATATATATACATATATATATATATACACATATTTTTTTTTTTAAAGGTGCCATGACATCAAATTTCACTTTTCTGGGGTTTTGGGTGTATAATATGATCTGTTGTGCACTGATGAGGTCATGTGAATGTCCAGAGTGAGAATCAAAGTTCCTGTTTATGGTCTGTCAGCTTTGTCTCTCTGCTCAGAAACAGTTGAATCAGACAGCAGCTTATCATTCTACGTAGTTCTATCATTCTACGTAGTTCCATCATTCTACGTAGTTCTATCATTCTACGTAGTTCCATCATTCTACGTAGTTCTATCATTCTACGTAGTTCTATCATTCTACGTAATTTAATGGCTCCAATAAGAGCACACTATCAAGTAAACAGCCCCCCCCCCCCCCCCCCCCCCTCTCTCTCTCTCTCTCCTAACGGTTTATGCACCGTCCGCTCCCCCCCTCCCCTCCCTGTCTGATTCAGCTTCGTGTATGGAGCTAGTAGTAACTTCTGTGCAGTCAGGTCTGGATTTTCAAACAAATGGATTTAAAAGCAAACTTCTGCAGCAACACTGAGGGAGGGGGCCACAACCTTGTCATTACCTGTAAGTTTATTTATTTTCTAAATGCTGTCTTGTCTGATAAACGTAGCTCACACTGTCTGAACTGCCCATGTTGCTAGCAGTTAGCCTTTAGCAAACTCCGGCCGCAGCTTGACCTAGATTCTCCAAATAAGGTCATAGCCAAATAAGGTGTAGCCAATCAAAATGAAGTCAACGTGGTCTCCGGGTAAAGCTCCATATCATCACCGGACCCAACTGTATTACTGAGGAAGTGAGGTCTGGCGTTTCAAAACAATACTCCGCTGTAAAAAATGCCGTTTTTTTCTTTGGAGTATTTACATATAAAGTAATGCCAACAACATAAACTAGTTTTTAACTGCTATGTCATCACTCCTTTAAACTTATTTTAAGAGTGGCCAAGATTTTTTGCTTGTAATAAGCAAAAAATTCTGCTAATAGAACAAGCAAAATTTTCTTGATAAGATTTCTTGAAATAAGATGCATTAAGTTCTTATATCTCACTAAAATGTTTCTCTTTCAGTAATTTTATCTTATTTTGAGTGTGATGAGATATTTTGACTAGAAATATTCTTGGTGAGATTTGAGTTTTTGCGGCGTACCAGATAGTCTCTGAATAAACGCGACATTTAGCGGCTGGTTTAGAACTTCTTGGTTTAAATATCATGAAAAACGTCCGTAGACCAGCTGAAGGGTTCGTTTTCCACCACAGAGCTACATGCTACCGTTCCTGACATGCTGATGGTGGTAGCAGTGATCTGGTGGCATTTTAAGGGTTAATTCACAGCTTGTTTAAAGAAAAAATCAGAGTGGAGATGAATGTACAGTCAGGCGAAGCTGAGCAGAAGAAGAGGAGATAAATTTAGTCCTGCAACTGTCACCAGATGCAGAGACGCGAGCTGAATAATGGAGCTGCAGAGTGAGGGCACGCCGGCGAGCTAAAAGGTTTTCTCTGTCTCCGGTTTGGTGCCACTGAGATGATGCTGCGCCGTGTCATCATCAAACTCGCCCTGCAGGAGCCGCATGGTGCCAATCACGCTGGTGTTCCAGCTGTGACTCTGAGCCCATGCCGGCCTGCAGGTCAGGGTCCACGTGGACCTCCTCAGCTTCCGTCTCTGATGGAGACGAGCTGGAAATCAGACGTTTTCAGCAACATGCACGCACACCTGAGACCGACTCCTCTCCATGTGTGCAGAGCAAAAACCAGCCAATCCTTCCAGCCTCGGCTTGGATGCAGATCACAGTCTGTAAAACGTCAGCGGAACGTTTCGTTTTCTGTCTGACCAACGTTCCGGAAGCTGCACCGACCAATGAGACGCATCGCTCGCATCTCCGACACGCTCCAGGCAAATAGGGTAAAAAATGTAACTCACTGGTTTCACCCTGAAACTTTCCTGCATTATTCCTCACATTAGGGCTATCATTTTTTTGTATTGCAAGTTTTTTTAAATTTTATGATTAAATATGCAAATGAGGTGTTATATAGCCAAGATTTGCATACATTTCTAGGAAAAAAATCTAAACACAGGATTAGAGGTTCAAAGTTTTTAAAAAAAAATTTTGTTCACATATAAAAGTCAAAACTTTTTACAGAGGGGATTTTGGATATCTCTATAGATCATTTTACAATTTAGAATATAATGTCAACAACCATAAAAACTCATTTTTGGCATATATTTGGGGTGAAATGTTCTATAAACAGGCTGTGAATGAGATATAAAAAAATCCTTCTGTAAAAACTTTAAGAATACAGTCATGAGCAAAACTTGAAAGTTTGGTTTCTGTAAGTGCTCCTGAAGTGGAGATTTTTTTTACCTGGAATAAGAGAAAAAACTAATTTTGAGAAAACAGCCTTTAGTGTTTTGGATTGTAAAATTCTCCACATTTTTGTTCTAAAACTATTTACAGACATCAGATCCAATCAGATTCATGAGCTGGAAACATCAAGTTTGGTTGAGATGACATCGTTCAGGAAAAAGAGACGTTTCCAACGATACCAGACGTGACGGGGTTCAGACGAGCACCACGGTGCTGCGCTCCGTTAAAAACACCAACTTCAGCTGCAGTTTGAGGAGATTTGGGTGCATCAGACAAAGAATCAGGAAATAAACTCCTAAAATGTTTTTTTTTATGTTTTTTTTTTACCCTCGTCTGAAAGAAAACATGTTGAAAGACGGAAAAAACCCTGAAAATCTCAAAATTGACCAGGTGATGAAAAAACGGGGTTTTTACTTGTAGTTCTGTATCAACTTTTCGAACGTTTCAAAAGTCAAATACAGGCTAGCGTTGTAACAAAAATCAATCGTATAAATTAGTATCTAGATATTAATGAGCACGGGTGTCACCAGGATAGACTGAGTACAGCTGAGACACGCCGATTACGTGCGCATGCAGCAAGCATTTGCTGTGAATTTTGGTGTGCGCATACGTATTAGCATCTTTTTTGAATGTGGGAAAATTCAGCTTTGTGTGAAGCTCCACGGCGAAGATATTCAAAAAAAATGTTTTTCGACAGGTCAGATTTTACCGTGTTGCTTTCACGGTGAATATCTTCCTCCCTTTATGTTACTTTTAAAGTTAACTTATATGTCTGCAAACGTTGTTTTGTGCGCTAAAAACGGATATTTCCATGACATGGTAGCATGTCAGGTCTTCACATAATTCAGTGAAATGTGCGAGGTCGTCATCAGTTACAGTTGAGTCGCAATGTCTCAATGGGAGTTTAAGGGGATTTGCTCAGTTTTGGAGCCCCTAGTGGATCAAGAAGGAACTACAGTTAAAAACGTCACTTCCTGGTTTCACACTTTTCCAGCGGACGTTGCCTCTTGTTCAGGTTTCAGAAGTAATCCCCGAGAAAAAACACTTTACTGCCCGAGATTCATGAAGTTGTCACACAAAGTTGAGGCTTTTCCTGCTCCTGGAGATAAAATCTGACCACTTCTGGAGTCGATTCATCGTCCACGAATAAACTCTCACGCTGAACACAAACATTTTTTCCAACTTGTCATCTAGAGCTAAAAAACCCAAAAGTTTTTCTGTCTGTTAGCAAACAGCTGTTTGTTACGGAGGAAATCTTCCTGCAGGGGTTCGTTTCTTCCTCAGAGAGAGTGGATCTGTTCGGATTCTCCTCAACGTGGGCGTCTATTTATCGGTTCATGATTGGTACCATTTCGTTACGTACACCGGTGGTCAGTCTGTCGTGGTAAGGCAGCAAGAGCTCGGCCTGAATATTCATATATATTACTCACATATGCACAACCCTTACCAAAAAGTAGTATATGCAAGTATGCTTTAAATATACTGATTTAAAAACTTTAGATAAGACAGTATATTTTCAGTTTACTGTTTATGTACTTGTCAGAAATATACTTAAAGTTCACTTGGCATTTACTCATTAATGAAGTTTAAGTATATTTAGCCTATACCCATATTTAAACTTTTGAATGATATTCTTTAATACATTCATAGTACATTTTCACACATACTGGTTTCTTTGTGGCATACTACAAGATGTACATTCTTTCATGTGTTTAAATCCTATCTTGTAAGATTTCGGGGCTATTTCTCTCACACGTTGAAAACCCTCAGTTCATATCATACATATTACTTTTAGTCTACTTAGAAGTGTACTTTGGTATACTTACCTAGAAGAATATTTTTAGTATACTTAAAAGTGTACTTTCTAAAAGTAAAAGTAAGCTTGAAGTTTTAGTATAAGTAAACCAATTGTATACCTAGAAGATTACTTTCAGTATACTTGAAAGTGTACTTTTAAATACTTAAAGTGGACCAATTTAGTCCCAAGAAGTATACTTTTTAGTATACTGCTCGTACATTGGTATCAGTGTACTTGGCATAAAAGTACACTTGGGGGACATACTTTACTATACTTGAGTATACTTAATGACGTGTACTTAAGGAATACTTCTTTTTGGTAAGGGAAATGAAGAAAAAACTACTTAAATGAAGTTTTTATGAGGAAATAACAGTAACACGCTGAAAAGCTCTTAAAAGTCCATTTTTCATGATGCTGCTGCTTTAAAGATGCAGAGATTCGTCATTGCCAGCAGCTCGAGTGCAGCGCAGCCGTCTGAGGACCTTCCTGCCGGATCATCTGCAGGTTTCTGTCATTCCTAATGAAGCCTGGCAGAAAACGGCACACATACGGTTTAAACGTGCAGCGTTGAACCTTCAGGCAGTCACAACTTCTTCAGCGTTTTCATGTTCGCTCCAAAACATTCTTGCTTCAATCCTCCGACAGCAGCCAGATTCCAACCGAGAGCGGAAAGACGTCCGATATACAGCAGGAATCCACATCAGGTCTGAACACGACTCCGTTAGAACGCTCGACTATCACGCTTCCCAAACCCACTCCTCACTCACAGCTTTTAGCTTCATTTAGACTTTAGCAAGAAAGAAATATCTTATTCAACGTTCTCAAGGTTTCTTTTCAAATGCACAAACAAACAAGACAAGACAACATTTCAGCCGAAGCTTAAGATTTTCTGCTTTTCTCTCTGTATTATTGAGCCTGTTTACATGAATACCAGAAATCTGATTATCAGATTATCCCAGTCGTCACAGAGACGTCATGATATGATCATGAGATCATGACTGCAGCACATGGAGGTTCCTCTGTAGAGAATGAAGGTTCCTCTGCAGCACATGAAGGTTCCTCTGTAGAGAATGAAGGTTCCTCTGCAGCACATGAAGGTTCCTCTGTAGAGAATGAAGGTTCCTCTGCAGGACGTGAAGGTCCCTCTGTAGAGAATAAAGGTTCCTCTGTAGAGAATGAAGGTTCCTCTGTAGAGAATGAAGGTTCCTTTGTAGAGAATGAAGGTTCCTCTGTAGAGAATAAAGGTTCCTCTGTAGAGAATGAAGGTTCCTCTGTAGAGAATGAAGGTTCCTTTGTAGAGAATGAAGGTTCCTCTGTAGAGAATAAAGGTTCCTCTGTAGAGAATGAAGGTTCCTCTGTAGAGAATGAAGGTTCCTCTGTAGAGAATAAAGGTTCCTCTGTAGAGAATGAAGGTTCCTCTGTAGAGAATGAAGGTTCCTTTGTAGGGCTTAAAGGTTCCACTGTAGAGAATGAAGGTTCCTCTGTGGGGCATGAAGGTTCCACTATAGGGCATGAAGGTTCCTCTGTAGAGAATGAAGGTTCCTCTGCAGGACATGAAGGTTCCTCTGTAGAGAATGAAGGTTCCTCTGCAGGACATGAAGGTTCCTCTGTAGAGAATGAAGGTTCCTCTGTAGAGAATGAAGGTTCCTCTGCAGGACATGAAGGTTCCTCTGCAGGACATGAAGGTTCCTCTGTAGAGAATGAAGGTTCCTCTGCAGGACATGAAGGTTCCTCTGTAGAGAATGAAGGTTCCTCTGTAGAGAATGAAGGTTCCTCTGTAGAGAATGAAGGTTCCTTTGTAGAGAATTAAGGTTCCTCTGTAGGGCATGAAGGTTCCTCTGTAGGACATGAAGGTTCCTCTGTAGGGCATAAAGGTTCCTCTGTAGAGAATGAAGGTTCCTCTGTAGGGCATGAAGGTTCCTCTGTAGGGCATGAAGGTTCCTCTGTAGAGAATGAAGGTTCCTCTGTAGGACATGAAGGTTCCTCTGTAGGACATGAAGGTTCCTCTGTAGGGCATGAAGGTTCCTCTGTAGGGCATAAAGGTTCCTCTGTAGAGAATGAAGGTTCCTCTGTAGGGCATGAAGGTTCCTCTGTAGAGAATGAAGGTTCCTCTGTAGAGAATGAAGGTTCCTCTGTAGGGCATGGCCTCTCGTCTGCAGGGCAAGGAGGCTCCTGCAGGATGGTGAATGGAGGCCATGTCCCTCCTCCTAAACGTCACGTTTTCTGTCCAACATCCAGAAAGTCGCTGAGCTGTAATCACATCGTATTTAAGCCTCAGAAAGACGAGCAGCTTATTACACCAAACAGAGAAGTTCCAGAATTATCTGCAGGTTGCTTTATAATCCAAACTCCTCCAAATGATTTCCTTTCACGTGACCCCCCCCCAGCAATCCCTCCCCAGCACCACCGCGGCTCGCTGAATGATGAGTAATGTGACTGGTCGCTATGGAGATGTGAAGCTGTAAATCGGCTTCATTTCCACTCCATTCATGACTCCTTTAGACTTTGAAGTGCAGCACACCTGGTGGTGAGAACGGCTGCTTCTGCTCGTCTCCACGCAGGCCGAGCCCTTTCAGAAGCACAATGTTCCCCTAAATACTGCATGGAGGTGATGAGGTACAGGTGGAGGCCTCTCCATCCCTGCAGGGATTCATTCAGAGCTCAGATTTCTGCTCCGTGTCTGATGATAAGCAGCTGCTTTATGTTCATCTTTGAGCCTATAAAAGGTGTCGGTGAGGCGGTGGAAACGATCCGGATGCTGCGTTATCACCAGACCTGCAGACTCCGACCCAGGTTCCTTTCCTGGGGAAGTCTCCTCCATCTGGGGAGGTGCGAGTACGTAACCGAACTCTGGTGGTTCACCTCTGCCCACAACAGGTGAACCAAGTTATAGTACGAGCCGAAGTGAAGAAGCTGTGGGAAGACGACTGAAGCAGGTGGGCTGATCAGGAAACGTCTAAAACCTGCAAGACTGAAGACCGGAGCACCTGGGGTGTAAACCAAGGTTAAAATAGTTTTAGATTTTTAATTAGTTTCAGTTTTTGTTTAGTTTTCACTGTTAAAACATAAAATTAACTGTGGTTTATCACATCTTTGGAAAGCTGAGTTCAATTTCTCTATCCACACCCAGACCTGATTACTGCCACACCTGTTCTCCATCAAGAAATCACTTAAATAGGACCTGCCTGACAAAGTTAAGTAGACCAAAAGATCCTCAAAAGCTAGACATCATGCTGCCATCCAAAGAAATTCAGGAACAAATGAGAAACAAAGTCATTGAGATCTATCAGTCTGGAAAAGGTTCCAAAGCCATTTCTAAAGCTTTGGGACTCCAGAGAACCACAGTGAGAACCATTATCCACAAATGGTGAAAACATGGAACAGTGGGGAACCTTCCCAGGAGGGGCCGGCCGACCAAAATGACCCCAAGAGCACAGCGACGACTCATCCAAGAGGTCACAAAAGACCCCAGAACAACATCCAAGAACTGCAGGCCTCACTTGCCTCAATGAAGGTCAGTGTTCATGACTCCCCCATCAGAAAGAGACTGGGGGGCAAAAATGGCTGCATGGCAGAGTTCCAAGACCAAAACCACTGCTGAGCAAAAAGAACATAAAGGCTCGTCTCAGTTTAGCCAGAAAGCATCTTGATGATCCCCAAGACTTTTGGGAAAATACTCTGTGGACTGACGAGACAAAAGTGGAACTTTCTGGAAGGTGGAGGTCCCATTACATCTGGCGTAAAAGTAACACAGCATTTCAGAAAAGGAACATCATAGCAACAGTAAAATACGGTGGTGGTAGTGTGATGGTCTGGGGCTGTTTTGCTGCTTCAGGACCTGGAAGACTTGCTGTGGTAAATGGAACCATGAATTCTGCTTCTACCAAAAAAATCCTGAAGGAGAATGTCCGGCCATCTGTTGGTGACCTCAAGCTGAAGCGCACTTGGGTTCTGCAGCAGAACAATGATCCAGAACACACCAGCAAGTCCACCTCTGAATGGCTTAAGAACAACAACATGAAGACTTTGGAGTGGCCTAGTCAAAGCCCCCACCTGAATCCCATTGAGATGCTGTGGCATGACCTTAAAAAGGCGGTTCATGCTGGAAAAGCCTCCAATGTGGCTGAATTACAACAATTCTGCAAAGATGAGTGGAACAAAATTCCTCCACAGCGCTGTAGAAGACTCACTGCCAGTTATCACACCCCCCCCCTTAAAAATAAAAATAATATAAAAACTGTATTTTGTGTTTACTTGTGTTATCTTTGTCTAATATTTCTACTAGTTGATGATCTGAAACATTTAAGTGTGACTAATATGCAAAAAGTAAGAAATCAAAACTTTTTCACACAAATGTAGATTAAATAGAAATAGATTTCATATCAACCTAAAAGGCTGATTTTTTAAACAAATGTACAAAGACTAAAGGATGTTTTCTGCAATCATTTTAGTGAGTTTTCGTTATTTTTGTAATGACAATACAGTTTCAGTTATTGTTTGTCAAAAAACTGTCATTTGTATTTCTATTTTAAGTTAACAAAAATGTTTTTTCTATTTTATTTAACCTTGGTGTAAACCAGGGATCTTCTCCTGGTAAAACTGAGTTTTTTGTCTCAGCCCCCCAGCTGGACCGCCGCCCCGCTGCTGGAGGACAGTTGAAACCTGCGAGCGCGACTCTGGAGCTCTGCAGCTACTCTCACATCTGACGTCGGTTTCTATTATTTATAACTGTCTCTGAAGCCACGTTTAACAGCAGTTAACTCCTACGTCCTTCTGACTTCACTTTCAGTGTCTTCCTCTAACTTTGACCTTCCTGACAGCAGCCACAGTTGCTAGGCGACGATGATGCAGTGCTGAAGGCTCTGCAGCAGGTATAATTATTCCCGGTGGGTGCGAAGTCGTCAAACTCGCGGCTCTGAGCATGATCTCCCACTGTCTCCTCACCGTGGAATCTGACTCACGCCTGCTTCACGGAGCTGGTTGTGATGGATGACGCCACGTTTAGTCATCTCCACGTCGTCCTGGCGAACCACAACAAGACGAGGAGGCAGAACAGGAGAAGATGAAGGAGCAACCGCTGAACGGAGTGAATAATGGAGGAGGAGGAGGAGTGTTCGGTGAACGCCCCAGGACCGACAGGTCCGTGACATGGAGCCTAGTCCTGGTTTGGTGGACCTGATGGGGTTTGGCAGCGCTGCTCAGCACGGCCGTTGATCGTTGCGGGGAAGCAAACGCTGCCTGACAGGAGAGCGAGGCTTCGTCTGTTTCCATCACATACGAGACGTCAGCTGCATCCTGACAGCTGATGCTGCAGGTTTGACGAACAGCTGATCACCTGCTGTCCGTCTGAACTCCACCCACAGATCATCCACTCACTGCTTCCTACAACCGCTCTGCCTGCTCACAGGGAGCAGGATCTCGTACCTAAACGAAGGGGTTTGACCTAAACGAAGGGGTTTGACCTAAACGAAGGGGTTTGACCTAAACGAAGGGGTCTGACCTAAACGAAGGGGTTTGACCTAAACGAAGGGGTCTGACCTAAACGAAGGAGGTCTGACCTAAATGAAGGGGTCCGACCTAAATGAAGGAGGTCTGACCTAAACAAAGGGGTTTGACCTAAATGAAGGAGGTCTGACCTAAATGAAGGAGGTCTGACCTAAACAAAGGGGTTTGACCTAAATGAAGGAGGTTTGACCTAAATGAAGGGGTCCGACCTAAATGAAAGGGTCCGACCCAAACGAAGGAGTCTGACTTAAACAAAGGGGTCAGACCTAAACGAAGGGGGTCTGACTGAAACAAAGGGGTCTGACCTAAATGAAGGAGGTCCAACCTAAATGAAGGGGTCTGACCTAAACAAAGGGGTTTGACCTAAATGAAGGAGGTCTGACCTAAATGAAGGGGTCCGACCTAAATGAAGGAGGTCTGACCTAAATGAAGGAGGTCTGACCTAAATGAAGGGGTCCGACCTAAATGAAAGGGTCCGACCCAAACGAAGGAGTCTGACTTAAACAAAGGGGTCTGACCTAAATGAAGGAGGTCCAACCTAAATGAAGAAGGTCTGACCTAAATGAAGGAGGTCCAACCTAAATGAAGAAGGTCTGACCTAAATGAAGGAGGTCCAACCTAAATGAAGGGGTTTGACCCAAACAAAGGGGTCTGACCTAAATGAAGGAGGTCTGGCCTAAATGAAGGGGTTTGACCCAAACAAAGGGGTCAGACCTAAATGAAGGAGGTCTGACCTAAATGAAGGGGTCCAACCTAAATGAAGGAGGTCCGACCTAAATGAAGGGGTTTGACCCAAACGAAGGGGTCTGACCTAAATGAAGGAGGTCTGACCTGAATGAAGGAGGTCTGACCTAAACAAAGGGGTTTGACCTAAATGAAGGAGGTCTGACCTAAATGAAGGAGATCCAACCTAAATGAAGAAGGTCTGACCTAAATGAAGGACGTCCAACCTAAATGAAGGGGTTTGACCCAAACAAAGGGGTCAGACCTAAATGAAGGAGGTCTGACCTAAATGAAGGGGTCCGACCTAAATGAAGGAGGTCTGACCTAAATGAAGGGGACCGACCTAAATGAAGGAGGTCTGACCTAAATGAAGGGGTCCGACCTAAATGAAGGAGGTCTGACCTAAATGAAGGGGTCCGACCTAAATGAAGGAGGTCTGACCTAAATGAAGGGGTCCGACCTAAATGAAGGAGGTCTGACCTAAATGGAAGGGTCCGACCTGAACGAAGGGGTCTGACCTAAACGAAGTAGGTCTTACCTAAATGAAGGGGTCCGACCTAAATGAAGGAGGTCTGACCTAAATGGAAGGGTCCGACCTGAACAAAGGGGTCTGACCTAAACGAAGTAGGTCTTACCTAAATGAAGGGGTCCGACCTAAATGAAGTGGGTCCGACCCAAACAAAGGAGATCTGACCTAAACAAAGGGGTCTGGCGTAAAAAAATGCAGTTCGACCTGAATGAAGGGGGTCTGACCGGGTCCCAGAGGGTGGAGCTGGTAATGAGGACGGTGGGTGCAAATCTGAAAGTGGGTTGTTTTTATTCTTTGAGAAAAAGACGAAGTGAAAGATAAAGAGAAAGATGAAATGAAAAAGAAGAAGAGAAAAAGATGAAGTGAAAAAGATGAATTGAAAAACGAAGTGAAAGACGAAGTGGAAGAGGGCGACGGCGCTCTGCCTCCTCTTCGTCTCCAGCCTCCAGCCTGCCGTGTCTCTGGAAGCTTCTCCACCTGCCGCCCGTCAGCCTGTCACAGCCGCTATCTGCCCTTCGATCTGGGAGCGTGTCCGCCTGTGTGCGCTGATAAGAGCGGCGGGTGTCTGCAGCCCTGACACCAGCTGATTTATGCTGGCCTCCGTCCCTTCAGGGGGCCGATTCGGGAGAAAATCCCCAACCACTCACGCTGACTTCGTGCACACGAGTGTGTTTCTGTTTGCGTGTGTGTGTCAAAACAAAGATGACAGGAAGTTTTATTTTCCACCTCCAGTTTATCATCAGCTGATTTCTCATCTGCAGTCTCCTCCGATCAATAGATAGAGGAATCAATAAGTAATAAAAGATAGATGAGGAGATGCATGGACCGGAACGATGAAGACCGGCTTCATGCAAACAAAGAGCCGCAGCTTGATTCGGAGTTAAAAATTCATGTGAGAACAGCTTGAAATCTATCTCAGTGTGTGGGAGGAAGATTTCTCCTTTATTCAATCATCTCTGATTCACTCTGCCAAGGTTTACTCATTTAAAAATAAAAACTTTAAAGACCCGAACAGGCCTAAAAATACCAGAACACATAAACAGAAATCATATTAAAGCCTGGAAACTTGGCAACGGCTCCAGATTTGTACAAACCAGCCTGACTGCCTTTAATTTACGCTCTAATATCTGCAGGAACAATGAGCCAGTAGCTGCTCACAGACAACAGCAGATTTCTGTTTTCAGAGAAAATCCCAGGAAATGCTTCAGTTTCAGTAACAAAGATGAAGCCAAAAGTTTGATTTGGATCATTTATGAAGGTTCAGGATTGTTTTCAAGCCATAAAGTTCTGAATTTACACTTTAATCTAGCTGCAGTTGTTCTGGTTAAGCCTGGGATCCGCTGTGCGATATTTTCAATCGTTGCTCGCAGCTCAAACTGTGCGAATCAGTCGCAGAGTTCAAAAGTTCGCAGCTTGCGATGTTTGTCCTCAGACTGTACGAACCGACGCTCGCATGCGATCTGACTGCTCACACTGTACGTCCTCAAAGACAGGTCGGGGGGGTCTGGAACAATCCCGACATGAAACGCAATAAATACAGCTCGTAATAGTAGAAGAAGACGACGACAGCACACACTCAAAAATAGAGGTACCAATTTGTACTTAAAAGGATCCAAAGCTTGTCGCTGGGGGGGTTCCTTTTTTGAAAGACATTTATGTACCTTCATGGTCCATTTTTGTACCTTATCAAGCTGTATGAGTTAATAAAGTACAATTAAACCAATTAAAAATGATGAATAAAAGTAAATAAAATAGAGATTATGACAACAATCAAAGATGCTAATAAGAAATGAATAATTATTATATAAATATTAGGCCAAACACATATATAATTATGCATATAATTATTACTATGATTACTATGATTATTATAAAAAATCATATTATAATAACTATGATTTTACTACTGTTTAGAAGTACTGCTATTTATAGTTATTGTACAAGCTACGCAAATTTTTCAGTGCTGCAGGTACCCTTAGGGTTGAAATGGTACAAATATGTACTTTATATGACTTTGGACCCTTTTTCATAGTATATAGGTACTTCTGGCCTCATTAAAACCAATATTGTACTTTTCAGAGAACATTTGTAAAAAATGTAGCTACAGGTACAGAAATGTTCCTGTCTCGTACCTCTGTTTCTAAGTGTGCAGCAACAGTATGTTATCACCAAAAAACCGTGCTGCTTTGGCGATTTGCGCTGTTCTTTGTGGAGAATTCACCTAAAAGAAAAGGCGACAACGTCGTGTGTGGACGAGGAATTGTCTGAGCAGACGGGGGCTGTACGGTCTGTTGGTTTTACAAAGAACTCCGTCTAAATGACACGCCGCGTCTCCACGCTGCCCCTGGTTTACTTCCGTGTTTGTTTCAAGCGTGTGAAATGTGAAAATGTCCGAGGAAAGACTTCTCAGTCTGGTCATGGCACTGCTTCAACATGTGATTCACTTACGGTATCAAACGGGCTTTAGGGGTAATTGATACTGCAAGATTTAATATCGACCCGATACCGAGTCAATAAAAGGCTACATCAAATAGTCATCTATTTGACTGTATCACATACACGGTGCGATTTTTGGCAGATTTTGAGCAGATTTTCCAGTCGTGCAACATTTTTCGTGATCGGGCCGACTCTTGGCCAAATCGTGCGTTGTGCAGTATACTAGGGGGTCACGAGAGGCGATCGGCACCTCACGATGAGCTCCCGATCAGAAATCGTGCGTTGCTAGAAAATCAAACCTGTGTGATATTCTGTTCGTGGCTCGTGAGTGAATCGCATGTTGAAGTGGAGCCACGACCAGACTGAGAACTCTTCCCCCGGAGATTTTCACATTTCGCATGCGTGAAGCAAACATGGAAGTAAACCGGAGGCAGCATGGCGACCCGGCTCGTCATTTAGACGGAGTTCTCGTTGCAGAGCCGACAGACCGTACAGCCAACGTCTGGTCAGACGATAGGCTTTATGCACAGCTCCACTACTTCCTGAACTTAATACTGCACCTTTGTTTCCTGTCTCTAAAGATTGGATGAACTGATTGATCCAGGTGTGTCTGACCATCGCTGAGATTAGACACACCTGGATTAATCAGTTCATCCAATCATGAAAGACAGGAAACAAAGGTGCTGTACTAAGTTCAGGAAGTAGTGGAGCTGTGCATAAAGCCTATTCCTCGTCCACACACGATGTTGTCGCATTTTCTTTTCAAAGCGCCAACCCAGCGTGGTTTTTTGGTGATAACATAGTGTTGCTGTTGTTGTCTTCTTCTTCCAATATTACGAGCTGTATTTATTGCGTTTCATGTCGGGATTGTTCCACACCCCGACCTGTCTTTGAGGACGTACAGTGTGAGCAGTCAGATCGCATGCGAGCGTCGGGTTGTAAAGCTGAGGACAAACATCGCAACTCTGCGACTGATTCGCACAGTTTGTGTTGGAGCTGCGAACAACGATTAAAAATATCGCACAGTGGATCCCAAGCTTAAAGGATAAGTTTTTTTTTTCAACCTGAACCTTTTTTCTAGGAGTTTATACATACATTTACTCACCGGTAAAGTTTCTGCATCACTTTGAGTCCTTCGGAGGATGTAACTTGATTCACCCTTCGGTGTACATCCAGTAATAATGGTGGAGACGGGGCAGCAACTATATAAGACTTTATCTGCAGCAAAACAACTTCATTTCATCAATGCTTTAAGTAGAATGAATGAACGAATGAGTACTATTGTCCTGTGAGTTCAGAGTTTCGCAAATTGTGTTTCTGTTGTTGTCTGGGAAGCGAACTGCTCTTCTCAGCTGAACTACGGAAGCGCGCATCGTGACCGCGCGGCCCCAAAAAGTGTCTAGAACACCCTGATAACTAACGGAAAGCTAAATCTGGACTCACAGGACAAAGTACTCATTTGTTTTTTCATTCTACTTAAAGTATTGGTGAAAATCAAGGAGTTTTACTGCAGGTAATGTCTTATATAGTCGCTGCCCTGTCTCTACCATTATCACTGGATGTACACTTAAGTTTGAATCAAGTAATATCTTCCGAAGGGCTTAAAGTGATGCAGAAACTTTACCGGTGAGTAAATGCACGTATTTACTCCTAGAAATAAGGTCCAGGTTGAAAAAAAAAAAAATCCTTAAAGGGTGCATAAATGGGCTTTTACACTGAAGTTCGGATGATGATACCAACGTTGGTGTGGATATTATGGATATATGTATCGATTTGCCCACGACTATTTCTGGTGGCCAAACAGCTGCAGCTTCAGTATCACCATCCTCATCCTCGCTCCAGGTGATGCTTCACGCCAGGATGGACCCGGATCGGGAAGCACGCATCTTTCTGGTCCAGAGTTTCTTCCAGGTCTGCTGATGAGAGTGGACCGACCCGGTGAGGACGGCTCTGTCTCCATCACAGAGGGACGTCTCAAACAGGTCCTGTCCTCACAGAGGGAACCCTGAAACCACGGCGCCGCCTTCCTGCACTCCTCATCAACAAGTTCAGTCTTCATGTCTGTGGGTGCAGCGATGGAGGAGGAGGAGGAGTCGGGATGAAATAACACGTCCCAGAGCAGCTCTGCTGATACCGCTACGTTAACACACCCAGCGCCTGTTTGCAGAGATAATTAAATTCTCTAAAGATGCAAGGAGACGCGGCACGTAAATTAATTTGAGCTGCAGCAGCAGACAGGATTTACACCGCTTTGGTGGGAGTATTCACTTCCAGAACAAATAAACGGGATGTTTTTGAAATTAATTACTGTTCCAGAGCGCCATTAAAGAGTATCAGTTATCTGATGACTTTGAAATACACACTGGCTTCTTTTGATGTGTTAATGATGACAGAGTAAATCATCCTCCCTCCACTGGAGGAGTCGTGGAAACAGAAGAATAACTGGCAAAAGTCCAACCTGAAGATTTCCCTCCAAGACGGAATAATGATGTCTGCAGAAGTCGCTCATGTGAAGGTTATGGCTGTCATGGCTTTTATTCCCCGCTCACCATCTCTGAGAAGGTTAAAAGAGGAGGCTGAGATGCTGCCCTGGGCTCGGTGGAGGCTGGAAAATACGACTGGATGTGCTTCAGATGAAGCAGCGTGCCTCTGAATGTAGGCCAGAATTACTGCCGATGGAGACGATTGTGTTGTAATGTAGGGCTGCGTTTAATAGCCTGGCTCTTAATCCATGTCAGGGAAGCAGAAAAGGCGCGTTTGACATGGAGCAACTTCCCTCTGTAATTAGAAAACCTCATTAAGTTCATTAAGTCAGTCCTTGTGTTGGGGATTTGTTTTACATGAGCCGCCAACAGACTGAGAATGTGGGAGAAGAAAGCTGCAGCTGGTCAGAGGAGGGAGGTGGGGGGAGGAGGGGGGAGGGAGGGAGGATGGAGGTAGGAGGGAGGAAGAAGGAGGGAGGAGGAGAAGGAGGGAGGGAGGAGAAGGAGGAGGGAGGTAGGCGGGAGGAGGGGGGAGGGAAAGAGGAGGCAGGTAGGATGGTGGAGGTGGGAGGTATGATGGAGGAGGGAGGTAGGCGGGAGGGAGGGGGAGAGCGGTAGGAGAAAGGAGAAGGGAGGTAGAAGGGAGGAGGAGTGAGAGGGAAGGAGGAGGGAGGAGGAAGGAGGGAAGAGGGGGGAGAGAGGGAGGATGGAGGTAGGAGGGAGGAAGAAGGAGGGAGGAGGGGGAAGGAGGGAGGTAGGAGGAAGGAGGGAAGAGGGGGGAGAGAGGGAGGATGGAGGTAGGAGGGAGGAAGAAGGAGGGAGGAGGGGAAGGAGGAGGGAGGTAGGAGGGAGGTAGGAGGGAGGTAGGATGGAGGAGGAGGGAGGGAGAAGGGGGGTGTGATGGTTAGATGAGGAAGGTATGATGGAAGAGGGAGGTAGGATGGAGAAGGACGGAAGAGGGGGAGGAGGAAGGAGGGAGCTAGGGAGAGAGAGAGAGAGAGAGAGAGGCGGGAGGGAGGGGGAGAGCGGTAGGAGAAAGGAGAAGGGAGGTAGGAGGGAGGAGGGGGGAGGGAAGAGGAGGGAGGTAGGATGGTGGAGGTGGGAGGTATGATGGAAGAGGGAGGTATGATGGTGGAGGACGGAGGAGGGGAGGAGGAAGGAGGGAGATAGGAGAAAGGAGGAGGGGGAGGTAGGCGGGAGGGAGGGGGAGAGATGTAGGAGAAAGGAGAAGGGAGGGAGGTGGGAGGAGGAGGGAGGTATGATGGATTGAGAAGGGAGGTAAGATGGTGAAGGAGGGATGGAGGAGGGAGGGAGGGAGAAGAGAGGAGGAGGAAAGTATGATGGTGGAGGAGGGGGAGGGAGGGATGATGGAAGAGGGAGGTAGGATGGAGGAGGAGGTAGGATGGAGGAGGAGGGAGGTAGGGGGGAGGATAAATTTGTATCGTGTATATAAATAATGCAGATTATAACTTTTATATGATTTCCAGATATTATTCATAGCCTGTGTAAAGCAGAACGGGCCCACAACTGCCCCCTGGGGGACACCACCGGTCATAGTTTGCGTTTCAGATCTTTTTTCTTGTACTTTTACACATTGTTTTCTACTTTTTAACACTCCATCAGTGGAGTGTTAAATAGCTGGCATGCTGTTCCTGTGATTCCACACCTTCGTCATTTCCTCATCAGTAATTTACGTTGCTGATGTTACAGTACGTTACAGTAATTTACGTTACCTGCTTCTGTCACATCTACAGACGTTCTCATGTCTCCAACAATCACCATGAACATTTGTGCTGCTGTTTCTGAATCCACGCTGCTGTTCATGCAGAATGTTTTGCTTTATTGTGAAACCCTCTAATCTATCCGTGAATATTTGTATCTGAAAGTCCGTCACCATCAGCAGACGTCGTCCGTTTAAGTCCTCTGACAGCATCGATGATCTCTGGCTTTATAAAGGCTGAGTTGTACTAAATCATCCTGACGGTGCAGCCGTCACTCCAAACGGGAGGGGGAACATATCACGGGAGGGACATCAGTGTGACACATTTCTGAAAGGCTCTTTGTCTTTTCTATTTATCGGAGGCCTTGGGCGCCCTGGATGGGGAGCGGGGGGGCTTGTACGGCCTCGGGGAGCGGCGCAGTAACAGATGACTGGATGCCACCGCCGGAGGCCTCTGTTTTTCTGCTCTTGTTGTTTTTCTTGCTACGTTTTGGCTCCGGGACCGAGCGGTTCCAGCGTGGGTGTCGGTGAGAGCAGCGATTCATCACTGGCTGAATTACTTAGTGGGCTGAGAGCAGAGGGCCATTCATCTCTGCAGCTGACACCAGGCCGGCCACCGAGACGCCGCGCTAGCGCTGCACAGCCCTGCAGGCTGACTCACGGATACACAAATACACTCCGTCACGGCCGGAGGAGGAGGTGCGGATCATCGCACCACGACAGGACCGCATACCGAGTCCAGCATTATTCACCATCAGCTGCTGTTCTGGACAGCAAACACGGTAACCGGACTATCAGCAGGTCCAGGATCAGAGAAGCCAGGACCCGGACCAGCAGTTTGTGTCTGATCAGGATATGTAACTAAAACATGACGTAAAAGAAAAGGATGAGGTCTGGACTCTGGGTCCTGCAGTCAGGACCAGGTCTGGACTCTGGGTCCTGCAGTCAGGACCAGGTCTGGACTCTGGGTCCTCCAGTCAGGACGAGGTCTGGACTCTGGGTCCTCCAGTCAGGATGAGGTCTGGACTCTGGGTCCTCCAGTCAGGACGAGGTCTGGACTCTGGGTCCTGCAGTCAGGACCAGGTCTGGACTCTGGGTCCTGCAGTCAGGACCAGGTCTGGACTCTGGGTCCTGCAGTCAGGACCAGGTCTGGACTCTGGGTCCTGCAGTCAAGACGAGGTCTGGACTCTGGGTCCTGCAGTCAAGACGAGGTCTGGACTTTGGGTCCTCCATTCAGGACGAGGTCTGGACTCTGGGTCCTCCAGTCAGGACCAGGTCTGGACTCGGTCCTGCAGTCAGGACCAGGTCTGGACTTTGGGTCCTGCAGTCAGGACCAGGTCTGGACTCTGGGTCCTGCAGTCAGGACCAGGTCTGGACTTTGGGTCCTGCAGTCAGGACCAGGTCTGGACTCTGGGTCCTGCAGTCAGGACCAGGTCTGGACTTTGGGTCCTGCAGTCAGGACCAGGTCTGGACTCTGGGTCCTGCAGTCAGGATGAGGTCTGGACTCTGGGTCCTGCAGTCAGGACCAGGTCTGGACTCTGGGTCCTGCAGTCAGGACCAGGTCTGGACTCTGGGTCCTGCAGTCAGGACGAGGTCTGGACTTTGGGTCCTCCAGTCAGGACCAGGTCTGGACTCTGGGTCCTGCAGTCAGGATGAGGTCTGGACTCTGGGTCCTGCAGTCAGGATGAGGTCTGGACTCTGGGTCCTGCAGTCAGGATAAGGTCTGGACTCTGGGTCCTGCAGTCAGGACCAGGTCTGGACTCTGGGTCCTGCAGTCAGGATGAGGTCTGGACTCTGGGTCCTGCAGTCAGGATGAGGTCTGGACTCTGGGTCCTGCAGTCAGGACGAGGTCTGGACTCTGGGTCCTGCAGTCAGGACCAGGTCTGGACTCTGGGTCCTGCAGTCAGGACCAGGTCTGGACTCTGGGTCCTGCAGTCAGGACCAGGTCTGGACTCTGGGTCCTGCAGTCAGGACCAGGTCTGGACTCTGGGTCCTCCAGTCAGGATGAGGTCTGGACTCTGGGTCCTGCAGTCAGGACGAGGTCTGGACTTTGGGTCCTGCAGTCAGGACCAGGTCTGGACTCTGGGTCCTGCAGTCAGGATGAGGTCTGGACTCTGGGTCCTGCAGTCAGGACCAGGTCTGGACTCTGGGTCCTGCAGTCAGGACCAGGTCTGGACTCTGGGTCCTGCAGTCAGGACGAGGTCTGGACTTTGGGTCCTCCAGTCAGGACCAGGTCTGGACTCTGGGTCCTGCAGTCAGGATGAGGTCTGGACTCTGGGTCCTGCAGTCAGGATGAGGTCTGGACTCTGGGTCCTGCAGTCAGGATAAGGTCTGGACTCTGGGTCCTGCAGTCAGGACCAGGTCTGGACTCTGGGTCCTGCAGTCAGGATGAGGTCTGGACTCTGGGTCCTGCAGTCAGGATGAGGTCTGGACTCTGGGTCCTGCAGTCAGGACCAGGTCTGGACTCTGGGTCCTGCAGTCAGGACCAGGTCTGGACTCTGGGTCCTGCAGTCAGGACCAGGTCTGGACTCTGGGTCCTGCAGTCAGGACCAGGTCTGGACTCTGGGTCCTCCAGTCAGGATGAGGTCTGGACTCTGGGTCCTGCAGTCAGGACCAGGTCTGGACTCTGGGTCCTGCAGTCAGGACCAGGTCTGGACTCTGGGTCCTGCAGTCAGGACCAGGTCTGGACTCTGGGTCCTGCAGTCAGGACCAGGTCTGGACTCTGGGTCCTCCAGTCAGGATGAGGTCTGGACTCTGGGTCCTGCAGTCAGGACGAGGTCTGGACTCTGGGTCCTGCAGTCAGGCTACTGTTGGTGTAACAAAGTCTCCTTAATAAAGTTTCCTAAATCAAAGATCTGTGTTAAAAATGAACAATCACCAGGATGTGGTCGAGAACTGAATGTGATGGGATGTTTCCAACTACTAACAGTAACTAGTTGTTTTGTCAGTAACTTGTAGTCTGGTCTGTAACTAGTAGTTTGGTCACATTAGTAGTCTGTCAGTAACTTGTAGTTTTACCGGTAACTATAGTTTGGTCAGTAACTATTAGTTTGGCCAGTAACTGTTAGATTGGTCAGTAGCTAGTAATATGTCAGTAACTGGTAGTTTGGTCAGTAACTAGTTGTCTGATCAATAACTAGTTGTTTTTTCAGTAACTAGTAGTCTGGTCCATAAGTGATAGTTTTGTCAGTAACTTGTAGTTTTGCCAGTAACTGGTAGTTTGGTCAGTAACTAGTTGTCTGGTTGGCAACTAGTTGTTTTGTCAGTAACTAGTAGTCTGGTCAGTAAGTGGTAGTGTCGTAGCGCAACCCTTCTGGTAGCTAATCAGAAGTGCTGCTCGTTTAGCCACAGTAGTTTGTTCAGTAACTAGTAGTTTTGCCAGGAACTGGTAGTCAGGTCAGTTACTAGTTGTCTGGTCAGTAGCTAGTTGTTTTGTCAGTAACTAGTTGTCTGGTCAGTAAGTAGAACTTTGGTCAGTAAGTGGTAGTTTGGTCAGTAACTAGTTCTTTTGTCAGTCACTAGTAGTTTGCCAGTAACTGGTAGTCTGGTCAGTAACTAGTTGTCTGGTTGGCAACTAGTTGTTTTGGCAGTAACTAGTTGTCTGGTCAGGAAGTAGTATTTTGGTCAGAAGGTGGTAGTTTGGTCACTAACTAGTAGTTTTGTCCACTTCGCTGTGTTAAACCAGGCTATCTCCAGACTCCAGATCTGTCATCATGACCTCAGTGGGGGGACGTCGGGGAGATTTTTCAGATCTGAGCGAGTAGAGCTGGTTAACGGTGAAATACGCTGTTATTCATGTGCAGTTCTTGATCACGTCTTTTGTCTCATCAGTTTTACTTGTTTAACTAATTTTTACTTTTATCTATTCATGTTTTCGGTAGCATTGGTTTGTCCGTCCGTCTGTCAGCAACTTTACAGAAAATGTTCTAGACGTTTTGACCGGAAATTTTCACCAGCCGTGTGCCTCAGCCCAAGGATCACCATGGTGGTGGTGATCCGGATCACCTTCTGGATCCAGGAACGTTTTGAAGGATTCTTTATCATTGTGAGGTCGGCCATGTTGGAAAGGCTGTTGATGAGGCGTGAGCGCCCCCTTGTGGCAGAAGTGTGCAGCTGCTACTGAGCACATGATGTCAGGATGCAGAAATGAAACTTATGAGCAGCAGTGAGCGCGAGGAGAGAAGACTGTTGGACAGACTTCTAGCAGGTGAAGATGGTGAACTGTGTACGTCTGTGAAGAACCGGAAGTAACTAGTTGTATTACTGTTGAACAGGATGTTTATTTAGCCTTTAATGTTATTTAGCTGATTTGCTTATTCAGAGGTGTTCCTCCATTCACCATGTGAATTTTAGCTAGCTGATTATTTGTTTTTAAAGCGCTTAATGGTCTTGCCTCGCCGTACCTGTCCAACTTTTGCGTGTTCGTAAGGGCAGCAAACCAGCTCTTGTTCAGTGTTGCCAACTCTTTAGGGAGAGAAGTTGCTATTGGTTGGCCCGAAAGTCACCAGATGACGTCACCAGACAATTAATATCACGCATGCGTGGTACCGTCCCACATATTAATCATTTGACATGCTACAATGCTCATTTACAAGGGTACTGAAGGGGTGACATACACATTTGACTCATGGTGCAAAGAAGACCCAGTTGTGCCACAAGGCATCATGGGAAATAATCTGGATTAGGAGGTGTGGTCATCTCACAGCAGCTCAGAAGGGCTGCTGTCTGCAAAGGGACAGCGGGAGCAGTGAGTGCTGGGAAACAGGGAGGGGGGGGCCGATGGCAGGGAGCACCCAATGAACGGGTGGAGCGATATAAACGTTATCTGTCTCCATGAACGCCAGGAAAAGTCGCTAGGTTTGTCGTTAGGCACTTTTTTAAAAAACAAGTTGCCAGAGGGGTCTGAAACGTCGCTAAATATAGCGACAAAGTCGCTAAGTTGGCAACAATGCTCTTGTTGGACGTCCCTAGAGTCAGATACAAGCATTGGGGTGATCGGGCGTTCTCGGTCGCTGGGCCCAGACTCCTGAACAAACTGCCTCCTGACATGCGCTCCATAACAGACTTCTAGGGCCGTTGGACGCACCGGTGCGTCCAGATCGCATGTCCGATTTAAGATGACGTAGCAGCTAAATGCAGCAACACAGAGACGCCATCCCAATTTCTGTGAATAGTGAAGCCTTCAATCTATAACCAGTTTTTAAATCATGTTAATAGACCAAATATAACCGGAGTTATGGTATAAAATGTACAACGTAGTTTTCCAACTGATGTTACATACATGTTTAATGCGCGTTTGGTGAAGGATTGAAATGGGAAAAATGGTGAATTCTATGGAAAGTGCTGGTTATCAAGAAAAAAAGTATCCCAAAAGCCTAACAACCTCTTTACTGTTGGTTTAAAAATGCAGCACATCAACCAATAAGAAAATGATGTGACAACATGATGCATTTGTTGCTGAGGAAGAGGGGAGCTGGCGGAAGTAACCAAAAATTCACCAAAATAAGATTTCAAGGCTGCCCCCTGGTGGACAGGAGGACTGACACACCCTAGAAATCTCAGACTTGTAATGTCGTGTTTTAGGAACCATATTTTTGGATTGGAGCAATTAATTTTTGGCATCTCACAGTGATTATTAATTGTTTTGTAAATAATTGGAAAAAACGCCTTAGACTTTGTTGCATTTATTTTCATGTTTGGCCAATTTTTCCAAACATTTTTAAAACTAACAAGTTTGTGGTTTCCACAATGAAAAATCAAAGTTTTTTCTACTCAGATTTTATGTTTTTTTTTTTTTTAAATGGTTTTAGGCCAACTGTGTTAATAGTGTGTCAAAATGAAAAAATAATTTTAAAATCACACTGGTGAGGTTGTGCTGAAAAAATGATACCAAAAAAGGCAAGTTTAACTACTTTAAAAGTGAAATATAAAGGTAAAAACAAAAGCAGTGTAAAACGAACATTTATACCCCAAGGCCCTCAAAGGTTAAAGCTCAAAACGCATTTATACAGACAGTAATGTGGTGTCATATTGTAATATTTTATTGTATTTATTTTATGGAAAGCCCTTTGGTCACCTTGCGTGCTGTAAAAGGTGATATAAATGAAATTGATTGATTATTAAAATCTTTTTCCTGTCTTTCTTCTCACTAGGACACATTTTCCTTCTCACATTTTTACTGTTGAGATTGACTAATCCAACCTTGGACTTGAACCAGCGCCCACCAGTATGAACCGGTTTGTTCCGGACTGAACCGGTATGAACCGCTCTACTGTTTCTAAGCTAATTCACACACTGTAGTTCCATCACAGTTCAGCAACATGGGCTTCATGTCTCAGCTATCGCCACGGCGACAGCCGCAGACGGACGGATAAAAGAGAGATTCCATCTTCTTGTGGTGAACGGCATGAAAGGGAAAGTAATTAAGTGGCGTGGGGATGTTTGTGGAGACGAGGACCGGGCGGCTGCTGATGCTGCAGCTTATCCAGCGCCGTGTTTGCAGCCGCTCCTCATTAACCTTTAGGGAGATAAGCCTGTTTTAAGTCCATGTTTGAACAGCCTGTGTGAAGTATCTCCCACTGATACCAGGCTGGCCGGCCACCCCTGCCGCCCCCCCACCCCGCCTTCACAGTCAATACTTCTCCTCCTCCCCCCCCCCTCGTCCAGATTACCAGAATTAAATTTCAATTTTAATCACAGCTCTGCAAATCTCCATAAATCTAGCACCTGAGCCACCTTTAATTACGGAGCGAGCGTTGAGGGGCAGCGCGATGCTGCCGCCGCCGCTAACAAGGTTAAAAGGTGTAAAGTGTGTGTAATGGGAAGCAGAGGAACTCACTGAGCAATTGTTAACACCGTGTTCGCTACTCTACTTCTTTGTCTCTGGCATGTTCTGTTTTTCCTGCCGGTGAAATGCTCGGAGCACCTTGTTAGAGGCACCGGGATGGAAGTAATGCAATTTAGCTAAGTGGTGAATGTGGAGGTGCCAGATGTGTGTTTGTGGAGGATGGTGGAGCGGGCGTGCACAAGCAGAGCTGTTACATTATCTGTTGCTCGCTGGAGTGCCGGAGTCGGATAATTGGCGGAGAGGTGGAGTCTATTCTCTGGAGCCACTTTCTTCCTTTTCTGCCGACAACTGAGACGGGAAAGTTCAGCTGTGATGTTTATTCATGTTCGGCTGAGTGGAATCAGGATTTATCACCACACCGTGAACCGGGACGAGGGCGTCGGCGGGAACTCGGATTCCAGCGGCAACAAAATGATCTTAATTTACCTGTTTCCAGCTTCAGCCATAAAACTGAAGCAGGTTCTGGTGCGGGGCTGCTTCGGGAACCAGTCTGGAACTGGTCTGATTCCAGTTAAAGATCTGGTCACATGACCGTTTGAGTTTCACACGGAAATCTGGGACTTCACCGTAAACATCACCTCATTCGCCTTCCAGGTGCAGGTGAGAAGGAGCGTCCACCTGGACAGGTGTGGCAGAACCAGTTTTTCACCTTTTCATCTATTACACAGATTCTCTTTCTAAGGGAAATCCCTGAACACCATCCAGGTGAGTTACGGCCACCTGAGACGTTCACATTTTTGCTCTTGTGTTGATGTGTCACGTAAGTGTCAACAACATAAACAACCTGCAAAAAGCTGCTCGTTTACCTTCTACTTACTTCTAATTCCTGGTTTTTAATGCAAACATTGACACTGCAATTTGAAAAATGTCTAATGAAAAAAGAAAATAATCAAAGCCCAACCAACACAGATTTTTGTGAAGCCGATTACAATCAATGACTATATACTGTGTATAAATATATATATATATATATGCATTGTTCAAGTCTCTTTGTGTGGAGCATTAATCAGCTTCCAGCTGTCCTGATGAGTCTACGCTGTATATGAACATGATGAGTGAAGTTCCCCGTAAAACGTGATTCCTGCAGCCCTCTGATGTCTTTCAACATTAAATCACATTTTCTTTGCTGCATTATTCTCGTTGCCATGAAGTCCAGGCTCATATGAAGCCAAGTACAAAGCAGAGATGTCTTTCTCACATGTCCAACGTCTTTATTGACAGAGTAGCATTTTAGATTTATAACGGTAGCCCCTTAGCGTTGCCTAGCAACTCTGTTATAAACGTAGCTGCGGTCGTGCTCCGCTCGGCCCCGTAGCGTTGCCTGGCTGTATCTTACTGCTATAGTTAGTGAGAAGACGGCAGTGAAGACTGAATCAGAGCTCTATCTAGTAGACAAACGGTGCAACTACATCGTTTTGACTCCCACACTTAACAGCTTTTACTAATTTATGAACAATTAACAACATATCGGAGCATAACCAGCTAAACTCTGGCTGATTAGTATTATTTTGAAAAGGGCTGTAATCTATTGATGATGTTCATTTTGTCTTCTTTTCAAGAGACAAATGTATTTTTGGTCTTACCTAGCTGACAGTTTCGGCTTTTTCTCCAACCTTAGTAATAATAACAATAACAATAATAATAATGTATTTTTATACCCATTTCCACCAACCCACAGGTGTTCACGGTGCTTTCCAAAAGCTAAACATCAATAAAACAAACCACATGAAAGCAAATACTGAAATATGAATGGCTAAAAGGAGACAATGCGAAAACATAGAAGAGTAAAAGTAGGAAAACCAAAGAATAAAACAGAATCAGATAAAAGTGTCATCAAGCTACGGGATATTATTAGCAATAGTGAACTAGGTTTAAGGTGGACATAAAAAGCATCAGGTCTGAGACAACACGCAGATGAAGGACGGGTGTAATGTGTTGTTTGACAGGGTCAAAGATCCAGAGGGACCAGGACAAAGAAAACAGACCCCCACAGTAAAGCGGTGATGTGACATTAATCATCCGTAAACAACGAGCCAACCTGGTTTATGACGGATCTGTTTGGGATTAAGGGAAATTAGACGTTAGGTTCTGGTTTATAGCTGCTGGGAATATTCAGCTCTGGTGTTCTAGCAAAGGTTAGTGTTGCCTTAAAGGGGAATTTCTCTGTTTTTGAACCTGGGGTGTGTTTTCATATGTCCTTACATATATGTGAGTGATGGAGAAAGGAATTTTCCAGATAGCTCCAGTATTTATCCGGGTAGGCAGCCTAACAGCCCAGCTAATGAGAAGTATGGGGCAACTGGCCCCCGCTGTCATGATCTGTAAAGGTGCTCTGCTTCCTGATTGGTGCCACCTGTGCCAACTGCCCTCACTCACCTGTTTCTGCAGCTACAGCGCCCTGTATTCAAGCCTTGCCCTTGGATCATAGTTTTTCTTGCCTTACTTCCTGGATACCTGCCGTGGACTTCTGCCTGCCCAGCCGTGATCCTCACCTTGTTTTTGACTTGCCCCCCCTAGATTTTACATCATCATCTTCAAGCTTCTCCCCATTTTTCTTCAAAATCAACCTGAACTTTACCTGTCCTGGTTTGGTTTTTCTTTGAGTCCAGGTTTCCTGCTCCTGACCCCCGCGTCTAAGTTCGCCCTAAAACCCGGCTTTTTTCCACACTGAAGGGCTCGGATAGTCTCAACGAGTGTCCGACACCATAGAGGAGACGTGAACCAAAGTGTCTACGTTACGCTGTTTGTTTTGGTGTCTGCGTCTACATCTCGGGACGCTGGATATCAAATCTCGTTCTGAAATCACGTGGTAACTCATGATTTCAGAAATTCAGTTTCGGAAAACACGATAATTCGCGTCCCAAACCGGTGTTTTGATGGCAGTTATTGTGCAATTTACAAAATCACGTAATATCTCGTGTACCCCACCGGTGTTTTGACATGAATTATTGCGTGATTTCTGAAATCACGTGATAACGCGCATCCCCTACTGGTGTTTTGACGCAAGTTATCGTGTGATTACAGAATGAGATTTGATTTCCAGCGTCCTGAGATTTGGACACAGACACCAAAACAAACAGCGATCTCCAGTTAATGTAGAAACTTTGGTTCATTTCTCCTCTCTAATAGCCTATGTTGTCAGACACTCGTTAAGACTATCCGAGCCCTTCAGTGTGGAAAAAAAGGAGGTTTTTAGGGTGAACTTAGATGCGGGGGCCAGTTGCCCCATACAGTTGCCACATACTTATCATTAGCTGGGCTGCTAAGCTGCTACTAGGCTGCCCGGATAAATACTGGAGCTATCTGGAAAATTCCTTTCTCTTTCCTTGTCTTCTTAAACAAAAGCTAAATTCCCCTTTACCGGCATTTTTCCTGAACATATGTTTGTCTAGTGCAATGCCAGCTCCAAACCAGCACTGGAATCACCTCAGACCAGATTGTTTCTCTGGTTTTATATCCACTAAAGCCCGGAGTTCCCATCCACATTCATTTAAAGTTGTTTTGAATTCTGTTTCAACATGAAGGACAAGTTGCACTTCAAAATGAGCAATAAAGCAACACTCCAGCGTTCATTTCTCCTCTGATACGACTCCCAGATTAACAGTTTAAACCCTCTGACTTTGATTTTCAGCATAAAACCCAGAAATGGATTTAAGTCTATCAAGGAAACATGACAGCCCCAAACGTTCCCACCTACAATCTGGGCTTTGTTTCCCAGTTTGTAAGTGGCAGCGTGAATAAAACAGCAGCAATGTGATGCGAGCCGTGACACAGTGAGACTGGAAAGGCTGGAGATGTGACAGGCGGTGTGAAAAGCAACTTTAATTATGCAGCAGCGTGGAACTGGGAGCCTCTCAGTGTGTGAAACTCTGCCAATTAGATAATCATCTGTGAAAACATTTTACATGGAGGACTCCAACAACAGCATCATAACACAAACATCCATCACTCTGCATGTCTGCAACATACGTGGTGATCACGTGATTGTCAGAAACAGAGACAGACTGGTTTCCAGTCACTGCTGCAGCCAGAAAACCAGTAAACATAAAGTCTTCCAGTTTCTCTAAAACTGGTTTGATGTTGATCACTGGTCTGCTCACACTTCCATGTTTGTTAACAACCTCCTCCTCCAAGCGTCAGCTACTCCGACCCTACACTTCTATAACACATCCCTTACACCTCCACTTTTCCTCCACTACACCTCCATTTCACCTCCCCTACACCTCCACCGCACCTTATTAACATTGCCACTCCACCTGTACTTTACCTCCACATCAATTCGCCTACACCCCTTGCACCTCAATAACACTTCCAATACACCTCCAAGAACTTCCCTTACTCCTCCCCTATCCCTCCACTACACCTCCCTTAAACCTCCACTACACCTCCAAAAACTTCCCCTACACCTCTACTTCCCCTCCACATCAATTCCCCTACACCCCTGCACCTTAATAACACTTCAACTACACCTCCATAAACTTCCCCTACTCCTTCCCTACCCCTCCACTACCCCTCCCTTAAACCTCTACTACCCCTCCACTACACCTCCCAAATCTTTCCCTACTTCTCCCCTACACTTCCATTACACCTCCCTGAAACCTCCACTACCCCACCATTACACCTCCAAAAACTTTCCCTACTCCTCCACTACATCTCCACATCAATTCCCCTACACCCCCTGCACCTCAATAACACTTTCACTACACCTTCAAGAACTTTCCCTACTCCTCCTCTACCCCTCCACTACACCTCCCTTAAACCTCCACTTCCCCTCCAATTCACCTCTCCCACATCTCCCCTACACCTCCACAATACCTCCAACACACCCACAATTCACCTCCAATAAAACTCCACTGTACCACCCCTACATCTTCTCTACACTCCCACCTCACCTTCCCATCACCTCCACTACAACTCCCCTACACCTCTTTTACACCTCCTCTTCTCCTCCACCTCCCCTACATGTCTGTTATCTCTCTAACAGTTTGACATGGAGATGTTTCCAGAAACAGGAACCTCTGAGCAAACGAGCATGTGTGTGTCTTTTGTTTCATATGTGAGCTGTCAGATATCAGCTGGGGGGCGACAGCTGTCCCCCCGCCCCCTCCCATGTCTCTGATTTAACATATGGCCAACCTTTTGGAGACAGACTGCTGTTTACTCTGCTGCACTTCACTGATAACATCCTGAATCCCTCCCCAAACCTGCAGCGGGATCAGATCAACACCACTCATCCCAGAACGAACGAATGAACGAACAAACAAACGTAAATATATTTCATGCATGTGTTTGATAGAAATGAGGTCGGCCCATTTTGTATTGATCTGTGAGGGAAGTGAAACACTTCACAGCACAGTTATCTGCAGACTTTGTGATTTTAGCCCAAAGACAACAGGAATTTAATCTCAGCTGTCCGTCCTCTTCATCAGCTCCACCTGTTCTACTTCCTGTTAACACGAATATCCAACCAGTCAATCACACAGCAGCATCTAGTCATGTAGTCATGGTGAAGCAGCCTGCTGAAGGTCAATCTGAGCATCAGAATGAGGAAGAAAGTGGTTTCCTAAAGATGGTCTTCCAGTTTCGTAATCACGGTCTTCTGGTTTCCTAATGATTGTCTTCCGGTGTCCGAACGACGGTCTTCTGGTTTCCCAAAGACCATTTCTGAGTTTTCGAATGACGGTCCTCCAGTTTCATAACAACGGTCCTCTGTTTTCCTGATGACAGTCTTCTGGGTTCCCAATGACAGTTTTCCCGTTTCCTAACTTTTGTCTTCCGGTTTCCCAAAGAAAATTTTCCTGTTACCCAACAACAGTTTTCCAGCTTCCTGACGATGGTTTTCCTGTTTCCAAATGACAGTTTTCCAGTTTCCGAACAATGGTCTTCTGGTTTCCTAACCACAGTCTTCCAGTTTCCAAATACAGTTTTTTTGGTTTTCTAACAACAGTCTTCCGGTTTCCCAATGACAGTTTTCCCGTTTCCTAACTTTTGTCTTCCTGTTTCCCCCAAATTTTTCCTGTTACCCAGCAACAGTTTTTCCAGCTTCCTAACAACGGTTTTTCTGTTTCCCAATGACAGTTTTTTCAGTTTCCAAACAATGGTCTTCCAGTTTCCAAGTACAGTTTTCTGGTTTCCGAACAACGGTCTTCCGGTTTCCCAAATGTGTTTTTTTTTCGCTTCCAAATAAAGGTCTTTTGGTTTCCTAAACAGTCTTCCGGTTTCCAAACGATTGTCTTCCAGCTTCCTGACGACAGTTTTCCTGTTTCCCAATGACAGTTTTCCCGTTTCCTAACTTTTGTCTTCCAGTTTCCCCCCAAATTTTCCTGTTACCCAACAACAGTTTTCCAGCTTCCTGACGATGGTTTTCCCGTTTCCAAATGACAGTTTTCCAGTTTCCGAACAATGGTCTTCCTGTTTCCTAACCACAGTCTTCCAGTTTCCAAATACAGTTTTTTTGGTATTCTAACAACAGTCTTCCGGTTTCCCAATGACAGTTTTCCTGTTTCCTAACTTTTGTCTTCCTGTTTCCCCCCAAATTTTTCCTGTTACCCAGCAACAGTTTTCCAGCTTCCTAACAACGGTTTTCCTGTTTCCCAATGACAGTTTTCCAGTTTCCAAACAATGGTCTTCCAGTTTCCAAATACAGTTTTCTGGTTTCCGAACAACGGTCTTCCGGTTTCCCAAATGTGGTGTTTTCGCTTCCAAATAAAGGTCTTTCGGTTTCCTAAACAGTCTTCCGGTTTCCAAACGATTGTCTTCCAGCTTCCTGACGACAGTTTTCCTGTTTCCCAATGACAGTTTTCCAGTTTCCAAACAATGGTCTTCCAGTTTCCAAATACAGTTTTCTGGTTTCCGAACAACGGTCTTCCGGTTTCCCAAATGTGGCGTTTTCGCTTCCAAATAAAGGTCTTTCGGTTTCCTAAACAGTCTTCCGGTTTCCAAACGATTGTCTTCCAGCTTCCTGACGACAGTTTTCCTGTTTCCCAATGACAGTTTTCCCGTTTCCTAACTTTTGTCTTCCGGTTTCCCCCCAAATTTTTCCTGTTACCCAACAACAGTTTTCCAGCTTCCTGACGATGGTTTTCCTGTTTCCAAATGACAGTTTTCCAGTTTCCGAACAATGGTCTTCCGGTTTCCTAACAACAGTCTTCCAGTTTCCAAATACAGTTTTTTTGGTTTTCTAACAACAGTCTTCCGGTTTCCCCATGACAGTTTTCCTGTTTCCTAACTTTTGTCTTCCGGTTTCCCAAAGAAAATTTTCCTGTTTCCCAATGACAGTTTTCTAGTTTCCAAACAATGGTCTTCCAGTTTCCCAAATATGGTTTTCTCGCTTCCAAATAAAGGTCTTTCGGTTTCCTAAACAGTCTTCCGGTTTACTGAAGACAGTTTTCTGATTTCCTAACGACGGTCTACTCTGGATGAATGACGTCTTCTCCGAGCCGGACCAACCACCACCTCCCAGTGCTGACCCAGACCAACTTCTAAGAAAATGCTCTATCCCCCCTCCTGCCCCCCAACATCTTTCTCCGAGATCTCAGCAGCAACTCAGCCTACAAAAAAGGGCGATTGGGAGCATGAAGATGGAGAAGCTCTGAAAGATAAGGGGGGGCTGGGGCCTTTTTAAAGATTCAAAAACATGTAAAAGAGACGTTATGATTGGTTGTTCTGGCCTCTGAGACCTCTACTGATGACACCACACTCAAACCTGCACACACACACCTGCACACACCTTGAAATCGCCACCTTGCCGTGTCTGCCGGTGCAGCGGGGCGACGAACGGCGGCGCTCCCCAGACGGTATTATCTCACATGCACAGACAAATTAGCTCTTTGTTTGAAGGAGGCGAGTATTTGTCAGCGAGCGGGAAGAAAGCGGTCGGCATGGAAATCCAACCAGGAAGCAGAAAGCACTCAGAGGGAAGCTGAAGTGGCACTCGTGGATACTGTTAGCGTTTCTCTGAGGCTAAATTCTGCCATTAAACGGTGCTTGTCTCCGGTCCCGCCGGCTCGCTGCCGAGCAGATCAAATGAAGGTTACGCTGTCCTCTCGCATGGCCTACATCCTGATGCCACAGCTAATTGCATAATTTGTTTCTGCATTAACAGCTAATAGCAGTCTCTTGGAGGCTGGAGCGGCCCCCCTCCCCCCGTACAACCACATCTCCCCCCAATCTCTCCCCATTATGACTGTATTTGCAGACGATTTAAACAGTAGAGCAGAAATGACAGTGGTGTTAATGACATTCATAGCTGTGTTTGTATTTTTTTTTCCCAAAGACAGTTTTCTGGTTTCCTTAAAGGAATAGTTCACCCACAGAATGATGTAACTTTATTTTCCACTTACCCTCATGGTGAGCAAGACTCTGGAGCACTTTTTTCTTTTTCTCCACCGATGCCCATCGGCGTGCTTGCAGGAGATGCAATGTAGCACTGTTTAGGCCCTAAAAATATACTAAATGGCGTAGTTTCGAGTAAATTCTGGACGCTACCCACTCAGGACACTTGGATTACATTGGACGAGCAGTATGGAGGAATATTGACACGTTTTTGTGGACTTTTATGGACCTTTTGGCTCGGACCCCGGCGAACTCCATTATATGAAAGTTGGGGGAAAACAAGGAGCCTTCCTGATCGCCGGCTGCATTTGAGATATTAAAAAAGTGCTCCAGAGTCTTTCTCACCTTTGGGGAAGTGGAAAATAAAGTTAAATCATTCTGTGGGTGTACTATTCCTTTAAAGGGGAAGTTCAGGATTTTTGACATTGGGCCTCATTTTCGAGTGAACCAGGATACTACTTATCACTGAAGACAGTTTCAACATATTTTATTCCGTTATTCTAGTTCCTGGAGGTCACTGATGCTAATGCTAGTGTAAGTCAATAGGAATCTGCTAGCCTGTCATTAAAAACAATCTTAACCACTCCACAGAACATCTGAGGCAAATCATTTATAACCTAAGACTATCTGTGTAAATGCTGTGTTAATAGAATAATATTACAAATAAAACTAACCTTGCATTTCATTGCATTTTGATTTTCTGAGACACTTTACAAAGTTTTACGTACTATATTTGGCAGCGGAGTGATGTCATCTGCTGCTACGTGCATGAAGGAATTTGATAACAGTCAAAACTGTGGCCACATCTGAAAGGCATGAGGAAATGTCGGATTTTGAAGAGGATTTCAAACTTTAGTCAGTGTAATTCGGTTCATAGAGATTTGGTGACAAAGGTAGTAATACCACCTGGAAGCAAAGTATAAGAAACTAGTTCCTCAATAGGTAATGCAAAATTTGTCACAAGGCTACTTTTACTTGTTTAACACACAAGTTTACTTGTTTAACACAGCATTTACACAGATGTTTTTTATGACAGGCTAGCAGATTCCTATTGACTCACACTAGCATTAGCATCGGCAGCCTCCTGGAACTAGAATAAGGGGATGAAATATGTTGAAACTGTTTTCAGTGACAAGTAGGATCCTAGTTCACTTGTAAACGAGGCCCTTTGTCAAAAATCCTTAACTTCCCCTTTAAGACAGTTATATAAATATATATATATATAGGTATATATATGTAAAATATATGTGCTCTGAGGTATCTTCTTATGGTCACCCATATGTGAGTAATGGTCTCACCCTGGCAAATAATTGTGAAAAATTTCTGGCTTCGCCACTGAATGAAACATGTCATGTTCTACTGGGAATAAAATATTTTGATGATATTTGGAAATCTGGTTTTATTTTCATTTAACCAGGAATGTTCAATACTGCCTTTTTAACTGATATCCGATATTGTCCAACTTATTCCTTATATCCGATATTAACTGATCGTGACAGAAGCAGCTGCAGATAAACCGAGCCGGACTGATCGGAACTCTGATGCATCTGCTGGAGGCACCGCGCCGCCTCCTGACGGTCTGAACCTCCATCCGTTCGTCCCTCCTGGACGCAGCAGCAGTCTTGTGTGTGGTGGACGTCTGCTAACAGCAGCAGCAAATATTCTGCTATGTCTGATCAATAAATATGTGAGCAGTGGTATTTTTCACCTTTCATACAATAACAACACGTTTACGTGGCTGAAAGGCTGCAATTCAACCTCTTCACATTTCTCAGATGAAAGGTCGCCGCGGCCTCAGACGTTGGGAATTAGTTTCCACGTCTCCGTCTAAGTTGGGAAAATTTGATTGTTGAGTCAACGGGGTCGCCATGGTGACAATGTTCCTATTTTCCATGAAACACGTGACTCTGAGCGGGCAGGCAGTGATCTGTGTCCGGCTCCGCGGCGTTCCTCGTGCACTCCGGCTCCCAAACGGAGCTCCAGGCACAAAAATCTTAATTAAGGTCCTTCCCAAAGCGCAACCTTCACAGCCACAACAAAGGCGGGGAAATAATGGAGGAGAAATGCCTTTTTTCTTCCCCACTTAACAAATAACAGACACGAGTCTTCACGGCTTCTCCTGCATCAGGAATTTGATTTGAACCTGGAGTTGGCTTTTCTATTATGCTGGGAAATAATGTTCCAACACGCAGCGGCAGCAGGGAAATTGAAATGTGACAGCAAGGCTGAGCAGGCAGTTGAGAAACAGGAAACTGTACATTACACATTCACACTCCTCTCGCTTCCTCCTCTGCTCGTCAGAAAAGGAGGATTTTCACAGTTTCTTCTCAGAAACAGTCGTTTTCCTCCCTGGTTTGAAAACGCCAGAGTCTGCTGCAGCGTTCAGACGTCTGGATCCTTTTACTTCAACGTTATTTTTTTCTTTAAAAATATAAATGAGGGATGTTTAATTACTTTTTTTTACCGATATCAAATGTACCAACACCAAATGTATCAGCAACTGATACCGATTTCTGCAGACAACTGTGAGGTTGCACCTCTCATGTTCTGAGAGTATACATATTTATTTTGGACATCCCATAATACACATCCCATAATACACGCCCCATGATACACATTCCATAATACACATGTCATAGTACACGCCCCAAAGTATACATCCGATAATACACGCCCCAAAATACACATCCCATAATACACGCCCCATAATACACGTTCCATAATATACGCCCCATAATACACATCCCTTAATTGACGCCCCAAAATACACATCCCATAATACACGCCCCATAATACACATTCCATAATATACGCCCCATAATACACATCCCTTAATTGACGCCCCATAATACACATCCTATAACACACATTCCATAATACAAAACCATAATACACGCCCCATAAGACACATCCCATAATAAACACCCCACAGTACACATCCCATAATACACACCCCATAGCACACACCCCATAATACACATCGCATAATACACGCCCCATAATACACATTCCATAATATACGCCCCATAATACACATCCCTTAATTGACGCCCCAAAATGCACATTCCATAATACACATCCCATAATACACGCCCCATAATACACATTCCATAATATACGCCCCATAATACACATCCCTTAATTGACGCCCCAAAATGCACATTCCATAATACACATCCCATAATACACGCCCCATAATACACATTCCATAATATACGCCCCATAATACACATCCCTTAATTGACGCCCCAAAATGCACATTCCATAATACACATCCCATAATACACGCCCCATAATACACATTCCATAATATACGCCCCATAATACACATCCCTTAATTGACGCCCCATAATACACATCCTATAACACACATTCCATAATACAAAACCATAATACACGCCCCATTAAACACATCCCATAATAAACACCCCACAGTACACATCCCATAATACACACCCCATAGCACACACCCCATAATACACATTGCATAATACACGCCCCATAATACATGCTCAATAATACACATTCCATAATATACACCCCATAATACACACCACATAGTATACATCCCATAATACACACCACATCCCAGATATCAGGTACCAGCACGTTCTAGATACTACCAGATATCAGATACTAGCAGGTATTAGATAGTACCATATATCAGATACTAGCAGGTATTAGATACTACCATATCAGATAGTAGCAGGTATAAGATACTACCATATATCAGATACTAGCTGGTATTAGATAGTACCATATATCAGATACTAGCAGGTATTAGATACTACCATATCAGATAGTAGCAGGTATAAGATACTACCATACAGTATATCAGATACTAGCTGGTATTAGATACTACCATATATCAGATACTAGCTGGTATTGGCCAACATGTGGCTAATTCGAATGTTTCTGACAACTTGGTAACTTAACTAACGACTTAAAACCAGACATGTTATCAGCAGCTTCAGAGCAAGTCAGTCTGTAGCAGCAGCAGCTGCACCGTAGTCACATGACTCTGAAAGGAATGCTGGGAAATGAAGTTCTTCCAGGATAACAGGGACTTTTAGACATGCTGGACCAACGCCGATGGAACAAAATCTTGCAAGATTTTGTAGCGGAACAAGGAGGTCTCGCGAGATTTTGCTAGTAAAAATATTGGTACGAAAAAAATAATACTAATATTTTCCAATATCAAATTTAATGCCGATATCGGCCAATAACATTGGTAGGCCGATAATATTGGACGTCTGAAATTTTCAGCCAAGTACCCACTGTTAACAGCAAAATAGTTTTTGTTGGAATAATAGATTTTTAAATAGATTTTTGCTACTCAAATGGGGGTACAAGTACCCCTCAGAGTACTTCAAGCCGTTCCAAAGAGTGTGTAAAATACTTTAATATGTATGTTTTTTTAAATATAGAGAAATATCAAAATCTACTTTGCAGTCGATACTGTTGTACTTGGCTGAAAATTTTGCAAGCGGCCCTTTGTGAAAGAAGGTTGAGAGCTGTGGAATGTAGTTTTATTAAACTGTTCTGTAAACGGGTTGATGTAAACATTTCTGATCTTGATCTGAATCGGAATCAGAATCTTAATCTGCATCTGAATCTAGATTTGAATCTGAATCTGGATCATGATCTGGATCTGATTATGAAACTCAATCTGGATAAAGATCTGAATCTGAATCTGAATTGTGATCTAGATCTGGATGTGAATCTGGCTTTGGATCTGGATGTGGATGTGGATCTGAATCTGAATCTGGATCTGAATCTGAATCTTAATCTTAATCTGAATCTGGATCTGAATCTTAACCTAGATCTGAATCTGGATCTGAATCTGAATGGGGATCTAGATCTGGATCTGAATCTGGCTTTGGATCTGGATGTGGATATGGATCTGAGTCTGAATCTGGATCTGAATCTGAATCTGAATCTTAATCTTAATCTTAATCTTAATCTTAATCTTAATCTGAATCTGGATCTGAATCTGAATCTAGATTTGAATCTGGATCTGAATCTGGATAAAGATCTGAATCTGAATGGGGATCTAGATCTGGATCTGAATCTGGCTCTGGATCTGGATGTGAATCTGGATGTGAATCTGGATCTGGATCTGGATCTGAATCTAGATCTGAATCTGAATCTGAATCTGGATCTTGATGTGGATCTGGATCCGGATGTGAATCTGGATCTGGATCTGAACTTAGATCATGATCTGGATCTGAATCTGGATCTGAATCTAGATCTGAATCTGAATCTGGATCTCAATCCTTATAAAGATCTGAATCTGAATGGGGATCTAGATCTGGATCTGGATCTGGATGTGAATCTGATGTGAATTTGGATCTGGATCTGAATCTAGATCTGAATCTGAATCTGGATCTCAATCTGGATAAAGAACTAAATCTGAATGAGGATCTAGATCTAGATCTGGATCTGAATCTGGCTCTGGATCTGCATGTGGATCTGGATCCGGATGTGAATCTGGATCTGAATCTGGATAAAGATCTGGATCTAAATCTGGATCTGGATCTGAATCTAGATCTGAATCTGAATCTGGATCTCAATCTGGATAAAGATCTGAATCTGAATGGGGATCTAGATCTGGATCTGAATCTAGCTCTGGATCTGGATCTGGATGTAAATCTGATGTGAATCTGGATTTGAATCTGAATCTGGATCTGAATCTGAATCTGAATCTGGATCTGAATCTGAATCTGGTTTCATTCCTGTAAATTTCCAGGAATTGGTGAGTGAGAGTCGGCGTTGGTTGAGGAATCTTGGCTGAAACCTCGGCCAGCAGCTCTTATTGGATGTGTGTGTCCAGTGTGTGTGTGTCTGGTGTGTGTGTCTTTGTGTGTGTGTGTTTGGTGTGTGTGTGTCTGGTGTGTGTGTGTCATAATTCCTTCACTTTCAGCTTTGCCCCTGTAGCCCCCCCACCCCAACCCCCCACGGCTGGAGCAATATCAGCAGCACCAGAGACACCATGTGATGCAGCTTTACTCATCTCAGCTAAACCGTCACACACACACACACACACACACGCACACACGGGAGACGTGCATGCACCTCACACCAGCGTGCACGCACACAGAGGAAACACACAGCTGAAAGAAGAGGCTGATATCAGGCTTACCTGCTCCGGAGTCATCGGCAGCACCGGGGAGGGGGGGGGGGAGAAGAGAGAGAGAGAGAGAGAGAGCAACATCAGGAGAAGCTGGGGACAACGACAGGTCAGTAAACGCACCACCGTGTTCATGTCATACGTGTTTAAATCATGTAAACATCACGTCTGGTTCAAACACCTGAGCGGTCCTCACAAGACCTGAAAAATATATAACACATAATCAGTCCTGTAAAATACTGGTGGTCCTGAAACCAGACCCTGGTGGTCCAGGTCCTGAAACCAGATCCTGGTGGTCCTGAAACCAGACCCTGGTGGTCCAGGTCCTGAAACCAGATCCTGGTGGTCCTGAGACCAGACCCTGGTGGTCCAGGTCCTGAAACCAGATCCTGGTGGTCCTGAAACCAGACTCTGGTAGTCCTCGGCGTTTCTCCGGTGTAAATAAAGTTGGGTGAATTATTTCATCATTTCAGACGAGCTCTCGTTTGAAGAGCAGCTCAGCTGAACGCTCGGTTTTATCCTCCGTATAAAACACGACTTTGTTCCTAAATCTCTCGTTTACAGCTCATTAGTCGTCTTTAAATGCTAAAATCAGTGTTTTCATCTCTTTTATTTACTGGCCTCACAATAAACAACCTCAAAGACAACAAGCTAAATAATTAACGGGATAATCTCGTCCTCCTGATTCGCTTTGACAGATATCGTTTCCGTACAAGCTCGTCTGTCGTCACAAGTTCCCCCAGAAACAGAGATGCTTGGTTAAAACGAGTGAAGGGAGTGAAGGGAGACCATCATTCATCTGTGTTAACGAGTCGTGAGTTAACGAGCCAGACATCATTTCCTGCTTTGTTTTAACAGACTGATAAGCTGAGAATATTTACTGGGCTGACAAGGAGCAGCCGGAGCTCCAGGAAGGAGGACGAGGAGACGCCGTGTCCTGATTGGCTTCTTAATGAAAGTGGCAGATTTCCATCCAGATTCCTGACAGTCTATTAGGACGGTCATCATCACCGATGCAGCGCCGTCCGAAAGCGTGTTCTCCTTATCGACATCGAACACACCGTTGATGACAGAGAGCAGCAGGATGCCATTTCCTGGATAAACGTAGGCCGACTGCAAACAACGTCCCTGTCCCAGAGAGACGGAGTTCACATGCAGGACCAATGCTAGTAGCATTAGACATGTTAGCCATGTTAGCAGTGTCAGCTAATGGCCATGTTAGCCACATTAGCCACAACAGAGACGTCAGCTAATAACCATCTTAGCCACAACATCACATCAGCTAATGACCACATTAGCCATGTTAGCCACATCAGCTAATAACCACGTTAGCCACATTAGCCATGTTAGCCATGTTATCCGTGTCAGCTAATGGCCATGTTAGCCAAACAAACGAATAACCACGTTAGCCATATTAGCCTTGTCAGCTACATGCCACATTACCCAAATTAGGATTTATCAACTAATAGCCATGTTAGCCACATCAGCTAATGGCCACATTAGCCGCATCAGCAATATCAGCAAGTAGCAAGGTTAGCCATGTCAGCTAATAGCCACATTAGGCATTTTAGCCACATTAGCCATGTTAGCTACGTCAGCCTTATGCAAAATATGTTTAATTTAATTCGCTTCTGTGTTCAAAATCCCAGTTTTAAGTAGCTGTGGTATAGTATAGTATAGTGTAGTATAGGTGTGGTGTGGTACAGGTATAGTTTTGTACAGGTGTGGTGTAGTATAGGTGTGGTTTAGTATAGGTGTTGTTTAGTAACGTGGCTAATAAAAACACCTCTGGCTTCCATGCTGCAGTCACTCTACTCCGCTCCTGTGGCTGTTTAATCAGTGTTTGGTAGACGATCACTTTTTGGCACAACACCGGCAGCGTGTGGTCCAGTGAACTGTCTCAACAGGACAGTGAATGTTGGATTTGAGTTGTGTCTGACTGAAGAGTTTTGGACCTTCTAAGTTTTTCTAAACTTCTTCCAAAACTAATTTTCGAGTAATGTTTTTATTATTTACACCAAATGTGAGCGTTTGTTTTAAATTTCAGTTCGAAATAAAAATTTACAACAAACAACCTGCTGCTGCTTGTATCTGTAGTTCTGATCAGCTGATCGGTGGCTGACTGGAGGCGTGAGCGCCAGCCCAGATCATGTGATGAGGTCTGACCCATTTGTATGTTCCTGAGCGCTCCGCGGTCGGAGGAAGAGGCCATTCTTCCGCCATCTGCTGCGCGCAGAGCCCCAGCTCCCCGTTGCCCCCCCCCCTCGTTCATGGCTGGAGGTGCGGGGACGGGCTGGAGGAGGAACAGGGAGCCCATTCAGGCCCCGCCAGCTCCGCCTCGCTTTACAAATCAGAGACAAACGAAGGAGTAATGAGCTGTTCTGGAAGCAGGATAATTGGAGATGCATCTGTTTGTCGTTCGCTGAACTTTCTGCCGTTAAAGCGAAACAAAACCAGCTGACTAATTAGAAACAGGTTAGATGTTAAATGGAAATGTGTCATTATTCTGGTCCAGAGACGGAGGATGATTAAAACCTGCTCGTCTGCAGACAACGAACCTGGATGTGTCAATGTCGTCTAATTAAAGAACGGAGATGAACAGAGAGATGGATGGATGATGGATGGATGGATGGATGGATGGATGGATGGATGGATGGATGGATGGATGGATGGATGGATGGATGGATGGAGAGATGATAGAGAGATGGATGGATGGATAGATGGATGGAGAGATGGATGGATGGAGAGGTGGATGGATAGATGGATGGATGGATAGATGGATGGATGGATGGATGGACGGAAGGATGGACGGATGGATGGATGGATGGATGGATGGATGGATGGATGGATGGATGGAAGGATGGACGGATGGATGAATGGATGGATGGATATATGGATGGATGGATGGATGGATGGATGGATGGATGGATGGATGGATGGATGGATGGAGATGGATGGATATATGGATGGATGGATGGATGGATGGATGGATGAATGGATGGATGGATATATGGATGGATGGATGGATGGATGGATGGATGAATGGATGGATGGATATATGGATGGATGGATGGATGGATGGATGGATGGATGGATGGATGGATGGATGAATGGATGGATGGATATATGGATGGATGGATGGATGGATGGATGGATGGATGGATGGATGGATGGAGATGGATGGATGAATGGATGAATGATATATGGATGGATGGATGAATGGATGGATGGATGGATGGATGAAATATATATGGATGGATGGAAGGATGGATGAATGATATATGGATGGATGGATGGACGGATGATATATAGATGATGGATGGATGGACGGATGATATATAGATGATGGATGGATGGATGGAGGATAGATGGATGATGGATGGATGGATGGAAGATATATGGATGATGGATGGATGGATGGATGGATGGATGGATGGATGGATGGATGGATGGATGGATGGATGGATGGACGGATGATATATAGATGATGGATGGATGGAGGATACATGGATGATGGATGGATGGATGGATGATATATGGATGATGGATGGATGGATGGAGGATGGATGGATGATATATGGATGATGGATGGATGATAGATGGAGGATGGATGGAGCATATATGGATGATGGATGGATGATAGATGGAGGATGGATGGAGGATGGATGGATGATGGATCGACGGATGGACGGACAGATGGACGTGAGCGGTCAGCATTGCTGTCAGAACGAGACGAGCAGGAGTGAAAGGCAACATGGAGAGACGGTGGAGGAAACATCTGGTTGCTGACAGAATGTCAACCTGCCGCCGCCGCTCCTGATTGGCCGCTTCATGCGTGACCGTCATGATGCCGCCATGTGTGTAAGTCAGACAGAGCGGGAGAGAGGAGGACGTCTCCGTCAGAGACGGAGGTGGACAGAGATGATGGACACATGAAGACATGTCTGCCTGGCGAGGAGGAGACGACCAGACGACAGAACAACTCAGAACCTGATGAAGTTCACCTGGTTGCTTATCAAACGGGTCGTCACAAACGGGTCATACCAAACAGATTCTACCAAACGGGTCATACCAAACAGATTGTACCAAACGGGTCGTCACAAACGGGTCATACCAAACAGATTGTACCAAATGGGTCGTCACAAACGGGTCATACCAAAAGAATCGTACCAACTAGGTTAGGTTTAGGTCAGAATCTCAGAACTTTTTATCTCGGGTTCTGTTGAGCTGTAATATTAGTGATTATTAACAAGAATCTACGTAAGACTGGACGGACCTGCCAGAACCACCAAGTCTCTCCCCGCTGGTTCTGCTGGAATGTTTACAGACTTCTGCTTCTGGACCGTCCCATCTAGAACCCACCAGACCGGACCCAGACCAGACCAGACCAGAGCCAGACCAGACCAGACCAGAGCCAGACCCGCTGGTGGAAACAGGGGTTGACTCAGACTTCTCCTGCTGGACTGATCCATCCTGACCCAGACTTGACCCAGACCTGATGCAGACCTGACCCAGACCCAGACCCAGACCTGATGCAGACCTGACCCAGACCCAGACCCAGACCTGATCTGGACCGAACCCAGACCCAGACCCAGACCTGACCCAGACCTGACCCAGACTTGACCCAGACCTGACCCAGACCCAGACTTGACCCAGACCCAGACCTAATGCAGACCTGACCCAGACCCAGACCCAGACCTGATGCGGACCTGACCCAGACCAAGACCCAGACCCAGACCTGACCCAGACCTGATCTGGACCGAACCCAGACCCAGACCTGACCCAGACCTGACCCAGACCCAGACTTGACCCTGACCCAGACCCAGACCCAGACCTAATGCAGACCTGACCCAGACCCAGACCTGATGCAGACCTGAACCAGACCTAGACCTGATGCGGACCTGACCCAGACCAAGACCCAGACCCAGACCTGATGCAGACCTGAACCAGACCCAGACCTGATGCGGACCTGACCCAGACCAAGACCCAGACCCAGACCTGACCTAGACCTGACCTAGACCCAGATCTGAGTGGCAGAAACTCAGACGTGAGTCTGGAGGATGATAAATGTCCAGATAGTCTCAGACGTCCCTCCAGTTAAATCTGCCTCCATCATCATCGTCGGCTTTCTTCTCTCTCCTGCAGCTCCTCTGAATGTGCAAGTTTACGTCCTGCAGTCTGTAATCTGGCTGCATGGACCTGTCATACGTTCTTTTCCAGCAGTGGAAGTGTGTGTGCTGGTGTGTGTGTGCGTGTGCATGTGTGTGTGTGTGCGTGTGCATGTGTGTGTGTGCATGTGTGCGTGTGTGTGTGTGTGTGTGTGTGTGTGTGGGTGTGCGTGTGTGTGTGTGTGCTAATATGCTGTTATTGACTCTCAGTAATCCTGCAGCCGAGGGATCGTCCTCGCTGCTGATATACTCGCTAACACTCAGAGCAGCGTGATGCTAAATGCCTTCTTCACGTTAACCAACTCTCATCGTAGTGTGTGTGTGTGTGTGTGTATGTGTGTGTGTGTGAGGCAACGAACACATCAAAGGATCCTGCGTGATCCGGAGCATGATATCTGCCTGCAGACAGCAGGTTTAAGCACTCATCCGCTACTGTTTTCTCTACGATTATCCAGGCGGCGGAGCAACGTGTCATCAGCTTGACTCTGTTCTGCAGGATTTGCACTTCTGTTTGTCGTCTTAAATCTACAACAGACGACTCTGCAAACGATCCCTGAGCCGCATGAATAAAACAGCAGGTCTGAGAAGCGCGGCGGCGTAGACGGGGACGTGATTGGAGCAGGCGGAGGCGCTCGCCGGTACGGGGGAAGCGTTTTCCAGCTGCGTTAGCGGCTCCGTCGGCTGCCATGTTGGCGGATGGTCCGTGTGACCCGGAGCACACGCCTGATCAGCGGGGTCGAACATCATACGCTCAGCAGAGGCTGCGTTCCCTCCGCACAGACCAGAACATGACCTGAAAAAGCTGCCGGTCAGAGTTATTTACACGGCTTCATTTCCTTCAACACAGTTCGTGTGAAACTGTAAACACCAGCTGGAGACGGAGACAACATGAGGTCACTCTGCAGGTGGGAACCAGCCGAGACCTCCGGAGACGTCTGGAGGCAGGAGGTCCTCCACACATCTCTGGCTGAAGGATGATGTCACATATCATCTTTTACACTCACTGACAGACACCAGGAGACATCAGGAGACATCAGGAGACACCAGGAGACATGACTGGACACAACGGGACATCTCAAGTTTTATAAAGTGATATGTTTACCACTTTTAGAACAAACTAAGGACATGATGATGTAATGAGATGATGATGTGAATTCATGATGATGCAATGGCATGATGATGTAATAATGTGATGATGTAATGAGGTGATGTCATAATGAGGTGATGATGTAATAAGTTAATGTAATGAGGTGATGATGTATTGTGATGTCATAATAATGTGATGATGTCATGAGGTGATGATGCAATGACATGATGAGCTGATGATGTAATGAGGTGATGACGTGATGATGTGATCATGTGATGAGGTGATGATGCAATACATTGATGCGCTGATGATGTAAGGAGGTGATGACGTGATGATGTAATCATGTGATGATGTCATGAGGTGATGATGCAATGACATGATGAGCTGATGATGTAATGAGGTGATGTCATAATGATGTGATCATGTGATGAGGTGATGATGCAATACATTGATGCGCTGATGATGTAAGGAGGTGATGACGTGACGATGTAATCATGTGATGATGTCATGAGGTGATGATGCAATGAATTGATGCGCTGATGATGTAAGGAGGTGATGACGTGATGATGTAATCATGTGATGATGTCATGAGGTGATGATGCAATGAATTGATGCGCTGATGATGTAAGGAGGTGATGACGTGATGACGACCTCTCCGAGCCTCAGCTACGTTTCTATTCTTCTTTTGCTTTGATCATAAGTCAGGAAACAGCTTTGCAGGATCTTCCCTCCGTTTCCTCAAAGCCAAAAAGCGTTTGTTTGGTTTCTGGATCTGGAGGAAACCCAGATTCCTGAGAGCACCAGAGTTTCGTAGACTCATCTTCCTGCCAGCCTGAGATGGCTGGGTCCGTCGTGCCGGCTGCTTCTCATCCAGCTCCCCAGAGTTCAGACGTGGAGGTCATTAGTCCTGCGAGACTTTTCACCCGGCCCCGTCAGTCATTCCTCACTAATGAACACGTTAGCGTGGGCGTCATTTTTCTCCGTTATCAGGAGCGTGCAGCGACACAGCTGCGGCGTATGTTCAACCCTGCAGGGACAGCCAGCTTTGCCAACAAGACGCAGCCTGCACGGATGTTAATATCCAGATAGGCGCACGGCGTGCCACTGCAGCATCATCTCCTCACTCAGAAGTACCAATAACGATTCGATGGACCCTCCTGACCTGCTGGTTCTAATTCTCCTCCTCCTCATCACCATCATCCACCCACCGACCACCGCGGGCCTCCTCCAGAACGTTGGCTGTGTCACTGATGGGCTCATTAACCGCTCAAAGGAAGCTTATTGTGTGCTGGAGGAAAGCTGGTGAACATTAATTAGTCAAACATTTGTCCATATGCATTATTCAGCGTGTAGGAGGTTTATTTTGGCCACAGAATGTAGAATGTGATTGCTTCAGCCTTCGCCTCCATACCGACTCGTTTGGAGCGAATCAAACGTGAGCGTGTAAACCTCGTCCCTCTCCGTCCCTGCTGGAGTCTCGACTATCTGACTTCTACTCTACAGGAATAAAACTGGCAGCGTCACGGCCAAGACCAGAACTGAACAGGACATCACAGGTCAGTTTGGTCCAGTCAAACATCTGATGATGTCATCAGCCGCCCAGCTCAGACTGCCAGCAGACTGGGAACACTGGTTCAGACCGGTTCAAGACACACTCAGACTCAGGCATGTGGTGGAAGGTAGGAGAGACCCTGTCCATCCTACTGGATGGACCCTGTGGTCCAGTAAGGACCATGTAAACAAGGATGGATCCTGTCGACCACGATGGATCTTGTGGGCCTGGATTGATCTTGTGGGCCTGGATTGATCCTGTAGGCCTGGATTGATCCTGTGGGCCTGGATTGATCCTGTGGGCCTGGATGGATACTGTGGGCCAGGATGGATCCTGTGGGCCTGGATGGATCTTGTGGGCCAGGATGGATCCTGTGGGCCTGGATGGAACTTGTGGGCCTGGATTGATCCTGTGGGCCTGGATTGATCCTGTGGGCCTGGATGGACCCTGTAGTCCAGGACGTACCCTGTGGACCAGTAAGGACCATGTAAACAAGGATGGATCCTGTCGACCACGATGGATCTTGTGAGCCTGGATTGATCTTGTGGGCCTGGATTGATCCTGTGGGCCTGGATTGATCCTGTGGGCCTGGATGGATACTGTGGGCCAGGATGGATCCTGTGGGCCTGGATGGATCTTGCGGGCCAGGATGGATCCTGTGAACCAGGATGGATCTTGCGGGCTTGGATGGGTCATGTGGTCCAGGATGGTTGCTGTGGGCCAGGATGGACCCTGTGGGCCAGGATGGATCCTGTAGGCCTGGATGGATCTTGCGAGCCAGGATGGATCCTGTGAACCAGGATGGATCTTGCGGGCTTGGATGGGTCATGTGGTCCAGGATGGTTGCTGTGGGCCAGGATGGATCCTGTAGGCCTGGATGGACCCTTTGGGCCAGGATGGATCCTGTGGGCCAGGATGGATCCGGTAGAGCTGGATGGACCCTTTGGGCCAGGATGGATCCTGTAGACCAGGATGGATCCTGTGGGCCAGGATGGATCCCCTGGACCAGTCAATACCCAGCAATGACATCAGTTGCATGTTAACTGATGTCACCAACTCTGCTACTGTATAATGTGGGTTGGAGTCCAGATCCAGAATCGAGATAAGACTGTTAGCAGCTGTAATCCCAGACTGGTTTAAATCATTCTTCAAAGACCAGAGTTCTGTCCCTCTGATCTCTCTCTGGTGCCTGTGGTGTACCGCAGGGGTCAATTCTGGGACCAGTACTATTTACCAGCATCCTGTCTTTAGAACACCTGATATGTGATGTTAATATCAGACATCGCTTTTATGCAGATGACTCACAGCTGCACGTCTCATTAAAGGTCCACCATGTAACTTCTGAGCCAAACATCAGCCTATTGTCGGTAATAACAGACGATTTCTGGGGTCAGTATCCATCACTGACACATGTGGGTGCACTGAGAGGGGGTGCACTCCTCAAAAACCAGACATGATCACTTTACCGGAGCGGATCCGTCTCTCATTGGATCATGTGACCTGGAGAATTTAGCTTTATGGTTCCATGACTTCACTATCAGCTGATCAAAGTGGTCTGATTTCAAACACGGATGAAGATGGTTTAACCTGCAACAGCTTTGTGGAAAGTTACAGGGTTAGTGCCCCTAGTGGCCAAAAGTTACACGCTGTCCCTGAGCTAGCTGGTCTCACCGGATGGTAAAACTGCTGCAGCCATGAAAGACAGGATGGTTGACGTCCTCCAGTTAGATCGTGATGAGACGGAGGTCCTGATCATAGCTCCGGATAAGCTGATTCCTGCTGTAATGCAGAAACTCGGACCCTCAACACCTTCAGTTCGTTCAGTTGTGAGAAATTTAGGACTGTTATTTGACCATTCTCTGTCATTCCACTCACACATAAAACCACCATCCTAATATCAGTAGACTGAGGACCTGGTCTGACATGGACATGCACATTCATTCCTTTATCTCATCTCAAATCGACACCTGTATCCCTCTGTTTTCATCCCTCACTAAAACTGTCCTGCTCCATCTACAGTCCAGCCAGAATGCAGCGGCCAGGCTGCTCACTGGTCACATAAATATGTTCCGCTCTCCTACAACAACACACTCAAAAATAGAGGTACCAGTTTGTACTTAAAAGGGTACAATTGCTTGTTGCTGGGGGTGCTCCTTTTTGAAAGACATTTCTGTACCCTTCGGTCCTGGTCCATTTTTGTACCTTTTCAAGCTGTATGAGTTAAAGTGGAAATGCAACGGTCAACCAACCTAATTTTATTTACTAGACTGAGTCCTGGTACTTTAAGCTCTGACGTCACCGGGTTGGTTCCCCCTCTGACAGGAATAACCAGCTATGCTGCACTATAATTAACATGGATGGAAAGTGAAGCTGGGAGGCCAGTCCAGCATCCAGATCCTGTACCGATGCTTTCCAGTCATTACACCATGTGACTGAGGAGAGAGGACGAGACGCCGGTCCTGGTGTGAGGAGGGCGGGTCGGCAGCACCTGTAGGAGTGGCAGCGGTTCAGCGATGCTGTAGGCTGTCTGCTGTCAGGAGGTCCACGTGGACCAGGTCATGCGTGGAGGATTTTGTATAACAATTTGGATTACACGTATGGATTATTGTACCAGGAGGAGGATGTTTTGGAGGCGGTGCTGTCCTTGAAGGAGATCCGAGCGGAGACACCGGAGCGTCCGGTAACCAGCAGGTAGGCTAACTAAGCTAACGGTAGTAACCAGCAGGTATGCTAACTAAGCTAACGGTAGTAACCAGCAGGTAGGCTAACTAAGCTAACGGTAGTAACCAGCAGGTACGCTAACTAAGCTAACGGTAGTAACCGGTGGTTTAATGTAAGATAAAATAAATACTATATTGAGACAGGTATATGATGGGAAAGATGCAAAGCATCCAGGCTGCAGGATGATGAGGGAGAGCGCGGTATTTGGTAGAACCGGACCCGCCGTGGAAAACGGGGAGTCCCGGTTAGAAAGTTTTTATGACGGTCCTGCTCCAGAGCTCTTCTGTTCATTATCAGGCTGTGGGGAGGAGTTATGAGTGCTGCCGTTTGACGTGTGTTTAATAAGCGGCTCAAAGTGGAAATTAGAGGCGGAGAGTTATGTACTGATGTTCGTACGGACTGATGCTGAAGACCCACCGGTGAGTAGAGCTAAGCTTGTAGACGGTGATATTACAACACTCAGAGCAGCTGCAGACTTTCGTCTGCGGACCTTTAGCTTAACAGACTGCAAGTCTCTTGATCATTTTCCTAATTTTCTCTGGAAAGTTCTCACCTCGTGATCTGGAGTCAGGGAGGTTCCAGCAGCAGCAGGACCAGTTTCTGGTTCAGCTGGAGGTTGTTAACTGTTCTGTTTTCAGCTTAAACTTTGGAAAACTTGCTTTCAGACCAGGAGGATACAGTAGTTGTTCCCCTTTTGTCTGTTCTTCTCTTTTGGATCACCAGTCTCCGTCATTCAGCTGTTATCTTTATAATTGTGGACCGGACCAGAGGACTCTCGTTCAGGGCCACAGGACTAACCAACCCGGTGACGTCAGAGCTTAGAGTACTGCAAGATGGCGGCGCCCTTGTACTAAAAACATAAAACTTTGCAACGTTTTTATTTTATATGCTTATATTTTTCACGTTTGGTATATAATTATTGATAAGACCAGGGGCCCGATTTACGAAAGGTTTGCGCTTGTTAAAACAGGCGCTATCTTCATTACGCACGCAATAATCCGCCAGAGCTGATTTACAAAGCAGGGCAAAAGGAGGTTTGCGCCTGTCAAGGGGCAAAATAGCGCCGCTGTCCATTTTGCGCATCTGCTGCAGATGAATATGCAAACTAGGCGTTTCTGCCAGAAGGCGCAAAATATTGGGAGGAGACTATGCAAAACCTCAGTTTAACACGCGCAATGTGATCTATCAACTGTTCAAAGGAAAGCGGGGGCAAAAGATTGCGTGTAATTTAGCACGTCTGAAAAGCAGGTATAACTGGCAGCTCTATGCACTGATGGCTGAAAGAATGCTGCACACAGGACTGCAGACATCGGGTCAGAATCATTTCTCATGATGTGTTCAGGCGACACGTCAAGTTTTCATTATTTAATTAAATAACAATCAACATCACTGTTAAACATGGTTATTCTAGACATGAACCAGAACATCTGCAGCATCATGGTAGTTAAAGCTGACATTATTTATGTCTTTTTATTTTCTTTTACTTTTTGCCAATGGCATATTTTTAAATTAAAATCATCTCCTGCTCCTCCATGCCGCAGCGACTGCTGCTCTGAGGTTGCTGTCCTGCGTGAAGTTGGCCCCCACCCCACAAAAAACTCAGTGAAAATAACCAGTAACGTCGCACAAACTAATGATACTATTTTTTTACTGAGTTTTGCGTGGGGTGGGGGGCAATTACGCAGGTAGCGCCTGGCATTGTGCCAAAGAGCGCGCAGTCTGTGCGTAATATCAGATCATCTTTACCAGCGTGTCCTTATCCACGTCCTTAAACTGGCCTCTTCTTACGATCCACAGGGAAACCTGCTGCATTATTTTTATTTATAGTTATTATGAAGAGTTCATTTGCAAAAACAGACAAACGCCACTGTGGAAAAACAGTTAACTGCTTTTGTTGCTGTCGGGTACAAACATCATATCTCCATTTTACATCATTAAAACCCTCTACTTCACGTGAGCTTGATTTTCTGAAAATATTCAAAAAGTAAATGAAGAGTTTATTTGCAAAAGCAGTTAACTCCGTTTTTTCTAAATGGCGTTTGTCTATTTTTGAAAATTAACTCTTCATATTTATCTTATATTCTGTTTTTTATTTGCCTCATTATATCTCTGGAACTAACATCTCTCTATCAGGATGAATTTCATTTTGCGTTCACCACATGCTCTTTTGAACTTTCCGTGGCGCAGGGAGAGCGCACGCTAAATCCTCATTTAAATCCTGCTGTTTGCGCCTGTTACAGATTGCGCGTGTAATCTTTGTAGATTACCCGCAAACGCTAAAATGACAGCGCACGCTATTTTTTTTGCGAGGCAAAGACATTAGACTCGCAATTTGGAGTCTTTGTAAATCAGGCCCCAGGACTCAGTCTAGTAAATAAAGTTAGGTTGGTTCACCATTGCATTTAATTCCCATTAAAGTACAATTTAACCAATTAAGAATTATTAATAAAAGTCAATAAAATAGAGATTATGACAACAATCAAAGACACTAATAACAAATGAAGAATTATTATATAAATATTAGGCCAAACACATTTAATATAATCATACATATAATTATTACTATGATTACTATGATTGTAATGAAAATCATAACATAATAACTATAATTATACTACTGTTTAGAAGTACTGCTAATTATAGTTATTGAACAAGCTACACACATTTTCAATGCTGCAGGTACCCTTAGGGTTGAAATGGTACAAATCTGTACTTTATATTACTTTGGACCCTTTTTCATAGTATTTAGGTACTTCTGGCCTCATAAAGACCAATATTGTACTTTTGAGAGAACATTTGTAAAAAAAATGTACCTACAAGTACAGAAATGTTCCTGTCTCGTACCTCCATTTTTGACAGTGAATATTAAAAATGGAACTATTTTAACCCATTGAAATAGGTCAATCATATGAATTAATCTTTAATAATAATAAATATAACTACAATAATAATCATAATTATGCATCAAGCTTGTATTGAGGTTTTCTGGACAAGTCAGTTCACATGCCTGACAGACAGAAAGACAGAAAGACAGATAGATAGATAGATAGATAGATAGATAGATAGATAGATAGATAGATAGATAGATAGATAGATAGATAGATAGATAGATAGATAGATAGATAGATACACTGTAAATTCTAATAAGATGGCTTTACTTAAAAAAAATATGCAAACTCTCTGCCTCAAAAAAATTAAGTAAACTGGAATAGGAGTGATTAAGTAGAATAAACTAAAATGGTTTAAGTTTGTAGAACTTTTCTGAACTTAATAAATTTGATTAAACTGTAGGTGAATGATGCTTGGTAACAAACTTTTGTGATTAATTTCACAGAAATTAGATGAGATGTTTCACACTATTTTAATTTAAATTTTTACCATCATGATGCTTTTGAGTTCATCTTACTTCAAGTAAATGATGAACTCAATATTGTTCTTACTATGTAGCAAGAACTTAGAGTTAGTGAGTTTTAGCTACAACTATTGTCACACCACATACTTTTCTGTCGCGGTGCAGCAGCTGCTGGATAGTAGGTGTTACATACAGGAATAAACAAACAAGTTGAGAGCAGTCACATGACACTACCAACATCATTTATAAATCCCTCATTTGTGAATGATCTCCAATTTATTGTTAAAAAAAAAGTGAACTGCATTGTGGGAAACCTGCTCCCTCACCATCCCTAACTCATTTTAATTAAGCTGTTTCAACTTAAGTAAATAAAGTTATCTAACATGTTGCCCTCCAAAGTTCTTACAACTTATTAAGAATAAGTATTACTAACAACTAAGTTAAAATTAAGTTCTGCCTACTAGATAGAGTCTATTAAAACCAACATTACCATTTACAGATAGATAGATAGATAGATAGATAGATAGATAGATAGATAGATAGATAGATAGATATATAGATGTATAAAACTATTTTTTCAGAAGTCCTGCAACTACATCATAATTTCCTTCAAGGAATTCATATTTTTTCTTTTTGTTAAAAAAAAAAGCTCCAAACATACCGACCCTTGTTTTCGAGAAACGGAATTTCAGTCTTCTACGTAATGTATTCTTAACTGACAGTAAAGTTAACTCGACAACAGGAGAAATAAACTTTTCTGCAATGAGAATAGTTTTAAATTAGAAATTAAATTAATTTATACTGTCTGAATTTCATTTAGTGAAGATTTTACTGTCATGTCTGCAGCAGAAATGTTGTTGATGTCTTTTTGCATCATTTAATCCACAGTTTCAGAATATTAAATGTCTAAAAGGATTTGGATTCATGTTACAGTACATTCATTATTATCATCATCATCATTTATATTCTTATTAAATTTGTGTTTATGCATATTATTTGTTTATTTGTATGTTTTTATTCATAATTAAAGTATGAAACATTTATAATGATAACGTTATTTATTTTATTTAATCATAATCCACTTATCTTAATTCTCTTTGGTTTATTTTTACCAAATTATTTACATTCTTCCCTGCAGCCACGTTCAAAACCGTGAATAATCCTTTCATCATTTAATCTCCAGAGAAACTTCCAATCAAATTGATTTTTTTCCACAAATTAATACAAATCTGCAGCATCAATGACACAATATTACCTGCTGAGAAAACATTATGACATCATCATCAGCTAAACGACTTCCATCTGCATGAATGTCAGAGTTTCGTTCAACAAGTGAAACTCTGAACAACCAGATTACATCCAGACTGATTACCCAGCAGATCAGCCGCCGTTCTACAACATATTTAACATTAACGGCAGAACGCTGCGTCCGGCCGCAGCCATCTGCCCGGGAAGCGACCAGGGCGAGTGAAAGGCAATCACCGCCACGTTTTATTAACTAATCCATTTAAATGGCTCGGTGGCAGCAGCAATCTGCAGAGGGCACCTTCAGCAATCAACACACAGCTGCCACGCGAGGTGCACCGCGGGTAGCGGCCCAACAATGCCGGTAATCCCGCAGGATAAGAAAAGGAAGAAGAAATTCCTCAGACAATCAGAGCTGCTGCTTCTCTCTGAATAAGTGCTTCATTTAATAAGAAGTGATGGAGGTAAATTCTGAGGCGGTGCCCTCCTTCCTCCCCCCTCCCTCGGCTTTTCCTCCTCTCCAGAATTGTATTTTGTGCTTGAGTGAATTAGGTGATCATTTTTATCTTACATTCTGGGCTGACTTCTGGAGTTTCTAGCTTCAAGGAAATTGGAGGGGAAGAAGAAGTCGAACATTTATCGCATGCTGAGGTTAATCTCCTGAAATGGTGGGATTTGGTCAGAGAGGAAGAAGAAAATCCACGCCAGCTGCATTACAGTCACATTTTCAGTTATTTTTCTCCCTCGCTCACTCGCTCGGCCCTTCCCTCCTCGTGCTGGAAGGAAAATCCTCGCAGCTGAGCGGCTCTGACAAGACAGAGTGGCGATGCATAAATTACGGCAGGAGTGGACTCATCAGTCTGTGTGATGCTGTAATAACACCGCTCTCATCGCTGCTGGTAGATGTTTACGACGACACGTCTGCAGACAACAGTGGAACAGGAGCGCTGCTACGGACTCCGGGTGGGACCGCGAGTCTAACAGGACGCAGGCGTCTCTGCTGGAGCTGGTGGTCACAGGATGTCCACCTGCAGGAGGTCTGGACTCTGGACCACACCCAGACCTCCTCCCTACCCAGAAGGTCTGGTTGCTGCAGGTGAAGCAGCAGCTGAGAGACCAGACAAGAACCAGGATGCAGGTGTACTGGACTGTTGTCAACTTTAACATCTACGATGAACTGGCCTATGATGAACTGGACTATGATGAACTGGACTATGATGAACTGGACTATGAATAACTGGACTACAATGAACTGGACTATGATGAAGTGGACTGTGATTAACTGGACTATGAAGATCTGGACTATGAACAACTGGACTATGAAGATCTGGACTATGAAGATCTGGACTATGATGAACTGGACTATGATGTACTGGACTTTGATGAACTGGCCTATGATAAACTGGACTATGATTAACTGGACTATGAAGATCTGGACTATGAACAACTGGACTATGAAGATCTGGACTATGAAGATCTGGACTATGATGAACTGGACTATGATGTACTGGACTTTGATAAACTGGACTATGAAGATTTGGACTATGAACAACTGGACTATGAAGATCTGGACTATGAACAACTGGACTATGATGAACTGGACTATGATGTACTGGACTTTGATAAACTGGACTATGAAGATTTGGACTATGAAGATTTGGACTATGATAAACTGGACTATGATGTACTGGACTTTGATAAACTGGACTATGATAAACTGGACTATGAAGAACTGGACTATGAAGAACTGGACTATGTTGAACTGGACTATGAAGAACTGGACTATGATGAACTGGACTATGATAAACTGGACTATGATAAACTGGACTATGAAGAACTGGACTATGTTGAACTGGACTATGATGAACTGGACTTTGATGAACTGGACTATGATGAACTGGACTATGATAAACTCAACTATGAAGAACTGGACTATGAAGAACCAGACTATGATTAACTGGACTATGATGATCTGGACTATGATGTTTCAGCTGCAGTCTTCCTGTACGGTTCTGATCCAGTCTCTGTTGGTCCAGCAGAGGAGCGTCAGAACCATGAAAGGAAAACATCACCTTGTCTCTGAAAGCTGAGGACTGGGAGGACTGGATGGACTGGGAGGAGGACTGGGATTAGGGCTTGGATGAGGACTGAAAGGAGGACTGGGAGGACTGGGAGGACTGGGAGGACCTCCCCTGCCAAACCTGCAGATGAAGTGTATCTGGGGGAGATTTCTGCCTTTTTTCCTGCATCTGAACATCTCCAGAGTAAATCCCTGCTGTCATATCTGTCTTTAGAAACGTAACAAACTAGCAGGAGAAACCCACAGCTTTTCTTCCTCCTCCTCCTCCTCTTTCCTCTTCCTCTTCCTCTTCCTCCTCCTCCTCCTCCTCCTCCTCCTCCTCCTCCTCCTCCTCTCCTGCAGACATCAGTCACTGATGAAGCTGCTCTCTCATCCATTTACATGTGGCAGGTGACATGATTCATTCTGCCCATGTCGCGTCACACCGTCCTCTCTTCTCCTCTTCCTCACTCCCTCTCTTCTCCTCCTCAGCTTCACTCCTCCATCACCCCCCTCTTTGTGGGGGTGGAGGGGGGGGGGGGCTGTCAGCAGAACTCGGTCCATCAGCTCCAGGGACGATCGGGGTAATGGGGGTAGAAATGGGTGTTTATGTGTGTATTTTCGTGTGTGTGTTTTTGTGTTTGTTAATATGTGTGTGTGTATTTATATGTATGTGTATTTGTGTGTGTGTCTATGTATGTGTGTGTGTGATGGTGCCTTCACTGTCAACAGTGACCGCTGTTCTCTTTTTCACCAGCTACTAATGAGGTGTGACTTCTGTCTGGAGGAGATCTGAGCAGAAAACTGGACCTCCAGTCCTCAACCCCCCCCCCCCCCCCCCCGCCCCCTCGAAGTGACCCTGCTTATCCTCCAGTTAATAGTTGCCAGAGATCCGTCAGTGTCCCACATGACAAACGTTTCTGAATGCAGCGGGTCACAGACCCCAGCTAACATCCTCTTCTCTCCAACCAACCACAAACCTCCATCCCTGCTTTCAGACAAAGTTCTGGTTCTGGAGTCGCAGAACCTCGGTGTTTTCTGGCGGACTGGCCCACTGAAGAGCCCCAAACCTCCCGCTCGGATCCTGTAGAGCCCCAATCGCACCAGTCGGTCCCTGAAGGGCCCCAGTCCCACCTTTGGACCCTGAAGGGCGGGGCTTATCACCACTGTTACCAGTGATGTCATCAGCACGGTTCTCCGTCCTGGTCTGGATTCAACTCTGCAGATGTTCCCTGAGGTTTACCATGTAGTAAATAATACATGTTTACTGTTTGTTTATGAGTAAACAATCATCCAGACTGGCCTCTAAAGCAGTAAATCCCTGAGAGGGTCGAATGTTCACGGAGGTCTGTCGGACATTTGTGGCCCCGAAGGTCCGGAGTCAGGCCTTAAACCTTCATCACGCACATGATCATCCGCCTCTCATCATCATCATTATCTCAGACCTTTAACCTTCTGCAGGACCCACATGGATCTCCCGGGTCTGGAGGTCTGGTCCTGGTCCTGGTCCAGCTGCAGTAGAAGCCGGCGGCAGCCTGACTTCCAGCCAGCGTTTATCCTGCGACCTGTCAGCTGTCTAACGAGCCGCTTGTTGGTCGGCAGCGAGGCCGGCGGTCTCGTCGCTCGGCCACAACGCCGCCTGTGTCCATATCTCCTCTCATTAAGTCAGCTGTAAGCGTCCCTGCGGCGGCACGGCGCGTAATGTGAAGCCGTCTCATTAGCGCCGTCACGTCACTTTCGTTTAAAGCCATCCGACAGCATCACGCCGGCGCCTCTCAGCCTCTCGGCCTGCTCCGGCGTGTCCAATGACTTACTCCTGCTTAGCTCCTCACATTTCCCCAACTTTCACTCATTACTGCCTCTGTAAGAACATATTCCCCGCAGACTTCTGCCAATTTCATCTTTTGTTGAACGTGGGAGGTGCAGTTGTAATCTAATAAAGCTCATTAGAAGGAAACGAGGCTTGATGAAGACGAAGGGATTGAGGAGACGCCTGCTAACACCCCACTTTAACCCTGAAAGGAATCACTAATCAATGACCAGACCACAGCTAATTGGTCAAATGCTTGAAGAGACATTCAGAATAAGGATTACGGAGAAACGGAGGGAGAATCAGTCGTTCCTCTGGGCTGAGAAATAAAACGACTGCATTCATTCAGTCTGAGTTTTAACTGAAGAGGTTTAAAGCAAGCGGGAAATTAACCTCATCTGGGTTCAAACACCACGAATGTGGAGTTTAACTGACTGGAAGAGGAATGTTTCAGCATCAGAAGGCGAGAAAAGGGCCGGAGTTAAAGGGATAGTACACCCACAGAATGATGGTCCTTCATCCTCTCCTCATCCTCATGCTGAGCAAGACTCTGAAGCACGTTTTTAATAACTCAAATGCAGCCGGAGATCCAGGGAGGGGGGGGGTTTGTTATCCTCCATATAATGGAGGTGACCGGCGCTCGAAACAAAAAGGTCCATAAAAGTCCACAAAAACTTGTCAATATTCCTCCAAACTGCTCGTCCAATGTAATCCAAGTGTCCTGAGTGGGTAGCGTCCAGAATTTACTGGAAACCATCATTTAGTATGTTTTTATAGCCTAAACAGTAGAACATTGCACTTCCTGATGCGCGTCCATGTGAGTTCACGACACGACAGAAGCCGCGGCATTCAGCGCCTACTTTACCGATAATACAAGCGTAGAAGAAGAAATTCGCTGTTGACATAGTGCTAGGAGCGACCGGACTGCGGCAAACACAAGAGGGTTTGGCTATTAATTTAAAAGAAAGAAAGAAAGAAAGAAAGAATCAAAGAAAGAAAGAAAGAAAGAAAGAAAGAAAGAAAGAAAGAATCAAAGAAAGAAAGAAAGAAAGAAAGAATCAAAGAAAGAAAGAAAGAAAGAAAGAAAGAATCAAAGAAAGAAAGAAAGAAAGAAAGAAAGAAAGAATCAAAGAAAGAAAGAAAGAAAGAAAGAAAGAAAGAGAAAGAAAGAAATACGATGTTCTACTGTTAAGGCTATGAAAATATACTGAATGATGTGGTATCGAGCATAGATATCTTCAATTGCTAGATCTCTTATGGTGGCTTGCCGAACGGCATCAGCGGCAGCCATCTTACCACAGGCAGCTCTGTCTCAGGACCTCTGGTTTCTGAATGAGGGAGACGATCTCCACAAACACAAATAATCATATTTCACTGAAATCTTGACAGATTTACAAACAGTTTGGTTTCTTACAAACATTATTAACGTGGCTATAATTCTGGATGCTTGAACATGTTGAAACTGCAGCATTTCTTTTTGAAAAACTACTTAATCATGTCGCTCAGTTGAACGTCACGGCTAATATAGCTAGCCTACTTGCGCAAGTAATAAAGCTGCGGCCACAAGTAGATCTTTAATTAAAAAGCCAGGTTTAAGTTCATCAGTGACGTTTTTATGATCAACCCTTTTGTTTAAATTACCGTATTTGGTTGTAGTGTGATTAACTGGGGTGCGATTCCCAAAACCATTGTTGCTAATGTAAAGTAATGTAATTTCCCAAACTATGTAGCTAGCAGTATAGCAACTATGGTTTTAGTAAACACGCCCCGTCTAAAGCCTTATTTACACCTACAGACAGAGCTTTCGTTCGGTCCTCCCGTCCATCTTTCTTTGTCCAATGACTAAAAATATTACGTTTGAATGAACTTCCATCACTGCAGTGGAGCGATACCTTTACGATAAACATGTTTCAATACTGAAAAACAGGTGTTTGATATAAAATTAAACTTTCAGACAAATTAGAGTAAAAATATCGGTATATATTGTATATGGTCATCTAAAATAAATATATCATGATATGATATTTGGTCCATATCGCCCAGCACCAGACGCTACCCACTCAGGACTCTTGGATTACATTGGACGAGCAGTATAGAGGAATATTGACGAGTTTCTGTGGACCTTTATGGACCTTTTTGTTTCGTGCCGGTCACCTCCATTATATGGATCTCCAGCTGCATTTGAGATATTAAAAACGTGCTTCAGAGTCTTGCTCAGTATGAAGGTGAGTGGAAGATGAAGGACCATCATTCTGTGGTGAACTATCCCTTTAATGCTGGTGGAGTGAATTCTTCCTTCCAGCTATTCGGTCAGACAGAAGCACATTTGCTTCCGTGGCCTTGAGCTCCGAGTTGGGAGCGTTTATCCAAAACAAGCAGGAAGTTTCAGATGAAAACCCGGAAGGTGACGGGAGGCTGGTTATTGATTGGTCCTCACGGGCGTCCCTCACTGAGACAAAGGAAAGGGACGTCCGTGGGGACAATCATGGTGGCTGAACGCATGTCAGCAGGTCCGTTAGCCCCTGGACCAGAGGGGGGGTTGTCAAAGCTGGAAACTACCAGAAATAAATCCATCTACAGTGTAGAAAACCATCACAAGATGGACAGAATCAGGAGGAATCTCTGTGTGCAGGGGACAAGGCTGGATGCTGTTAATCTTCTGCATTAAAAGCAGACATGATTCTCTACTGGAAACCACTAATGGACTCAGAAAGACTTCCAGAAATCTCTGTCTGTGAACACAGTTCTCCCTGAAACCCACAAATGCCGGTTAAAGCTCCATCATACAGAGAAGAAGCCGCATGAGACCAGGATGCAGAAACACCACCATCCGTCTCCTCTGGATCAAAGCTCATTTAAAATGCTCTGAGGCAACCTGGAAACTGTTCTGAGGTCAGATGATGAAGATGTGAGGATGTTTCTGGAAACATGGAGGCCGTGTCCTGCAGACCGTAGAGGGTCGGGAGCATCCGGCTTGTTATCAGTGGACAGTTGAAAAGTATTTCTCGACCTCACAGCCGCCTACGATACTGTCTGGCTATGCAAGTTACACCTGAAGCTACACCTGAAGCTACGGAGACCATCCCAGACAAGCACATGGTAAGCTTTATAATGGAGACACTGAGCGACCGCAGCTTCCTACTACTGACCAGCAATGGCCAAAGCAGCAGGGTGACAAAGCTCAAGAACGGCGTCCCGCAGGGCTCGGTGTTGGCACCCATGCTGTTTAATAGGGATGTCCGATATTGTCGGCTGATATTGGCATTAAAATGTGACAACGGAAAATATCAGTATAGTTTTTTTGGGCCGATATTTTGAAAATAAAATCTCTCAAGATTTCGTTTGTAAAATCTTGCAAGATTTCCTTGCTCCATAATGCCTGAACTGGTCTGCCTGCAGTCCACAGTCCTGCTGCTGAACTGGTCTGTCTGCAGTCCAGAGTCTGGCTGCTGAACTGGTCTGCCTGCAGTCCAGAGTCCGGCTGCTGAACTGGTCTGCCTGTAGTCCACAGTCCTGCTGCTGAACTGGTCTGTCTGCAGTCCAGAGTCCAGCTACTGAACTGGTCTGCCTGCAGTCCAGAGTCCGGCTGCTGAACTGGTCTGCCTGCAGTCCAGAGTCCGGCTGCTGGACTGGTCTGCCTGCAGTCCACAGTCCTGCTGCTGAACTGGTCTGTCTGCAGTCCAGAGTCCGGCTGCTGGACTAGTTTGCCTGCAGTCCAGAGTCCGGCTGCTGGACTGGTCTGCCTGCAGTCCAGAGTCTGGCTGCTGAACTGGTCTGCCTGCAGTCCAGAGTCCGGCTGCTGGACTAGTTTGCCTGCAGTACAGAGTCTGGCTGCTGAACTGGTCTGCCTGCAGTCCAGAGTCCGGCTGCTGGACTACGTACTGCAACCATCACAACAGGAAAAATCCCATTTGCAGAAATGGAAAATGTCTTAGTTTCATCCTGCGGTGTGTTTATGTTGTCGGTGAGGATATAGAGGATTAATTAATTAATAAATTTATTTGTTTGACTGGGATTCAGTTTTTTAATGTCCCACCAAATCATTTTGGTTTGTTTTGTCATATTTCAGAGGATTAAATCTCAATAAAACATTCAGACTCCTTGTGTTGTATTTTAAAAGCTAATTATCATATTAACAGTTGAAAATCATCTTCAGTTTGAGTCATTTTCATTTTTACAGCAACAGTTTACAGCCGTCACCACTGAACCGATTCAACCCGGTTCATCACACCCGGCACGTGATGGGCGTCAGTCTGACTCACCGTCACATGAACACTTCAGAAATATGAAACGTGGCGGTGATTTCGGCTCCTACTTCCCTGCAGGAGTAAATGTGGGATCTGCAGACCGCTGCATCTGGAATATTTACAGCAAATTACAGGAATTCTTCTGGGTGTTTTCCCGCAGCAACTTCACTCACGTCGTCTCTGACTGACAGCAAGCAGGTGAAGATTGAGAGAGTATCAGGTTATATGATGAGCTGCTGACTCCATCATCACCCCCCCATCTTATCTCCCTCCTTCAGTCCCTGCCGCCTTGCCTCATTTGATTCCACATCCCTCCTCCTCCTCTTCCTCACCCCTTCTTCCCGTGTAAACCAGAAGACAATGCAGCGACCTGTGATGTGGCGGCCGGAGGCTGCTTATTTGTTAACGGACTGGATTAATGTGTCGTACTTGGTATGGGAGGCCACCTGCTCAGCCAGCGAAGGTGTTCAGACTCATCGGGCCGCTCGCTAATCTGCCTCCGAGGAGGATTGCAGCTTGCTGCAGCGCGATAAGGAAAGCAGCCTCCATCTCCCAGCGAAGGTTCGGGAGGAAACTTCATCCACATGGATACCATGTATCTTGTTTTCTGGGAACGTGGAGCCAGTTTCTCGTGTTTGAGCTGACAACCAACGAAGAAGAAAACGGTTCATCTGTTGGCTGATGCAGGGTTGGGGTAAAGCATCATCAGATCCTGGAGTTCTAGGGGGGGGGTTCAATCTGGACTTTACCGAATTCCTTCCCCCGGCTATCGTCCCAGACCAGCGTTGGTTTTACTTGGTTTTTACGAGGGATGTTCGAGATTTGCTTTTTACCGATATCCAATATTGTGCAACTCTCAAATTCCAATATCCGATATCAGCCGATATCTCTGCAGACAACTGTATCGCTCATATTCACACATATGAGAGCAAAGATCCCCAAATCTCCTTAACTCAGCCAGAGGAGTTCATTTTGGACATCTGACTGCCACATATCAGATACTAGCAGGTATTAGATACTACCATACATCAGATACTAGCAGGTATTAGTTACTACCATACATCAGATACTAGCAGGTATTACATACTACCATATATCAGATACTAGCAGGTATTAGTTGCTACCATATATCAGATACTAGCAGGTATTAGTTACTACCATATATCAGATACTAGCAGGTATTAGTTACTACCATATATCAGATACTAGCAGGTATTAGTTGCTACCATACGTCAGATACTAGCAGGTATTAGATACTACCAGATATCAGATACTAGCAGGTATTAGATACTACCAGATATCAGATACTACCAGGTATTAGTTACTACCAGATATCAGATACTACCAGGTATTAGTTACTACCATACTTCAGATACTAGCAGGTATTAGATACTACCAGATATCAGATACTACCAGGTATTAGTTACTACCAGATATCAGATACTAGCAGGTATTAGTTACTACCAGATATCAGATACTAGCAGGTATCAGATTCTACCATACATCAGATACTAGCAGGTATCAGATACTACCATATATCAGATACTAACAGGTATTAGATACTACCATAAATCAGATACTAGCAGGTATTAGTTACTATCATAAATCAGATACTAGCAGGTATTAGATACTACCATATATCAGATACTAGCAGGTATCAGATACTACCAGATATCAGATACTAGCAGGTATCAGATTCTACCATACATCAGATACTAGCAGGTATCAGATACTACCAGATATCAGATACTACCAGGTATTAGTTACTACCATATATCAGATACTAGCAGGTATTAGTTACTACCAGATATCAGATACTACCAGGTATTAGTTACTACCATATATCAGATACTAGCAGGTATTAGTTACTACCAGATATCAGATACTACCAGGTATTAGTTACTACCATACATCAGATACTAGCAGGTATTAGATACTACCAGATATCAGATACTACCAGGTATTAGTTACTACCAGATATCAGATACTAGCAGGTATTAGTTACTACCAGATATCAGATACTAGCAGGTATCAGATTCTACCATACATCAGATACTAGCAGGTATCAGATACTACCATATATCAGATACTAGCAGGTACTAGATACTACCATAAATCAGATACTAGCAGGTATTAGTTACTATCATAAATCAGATACTAGCAGGTATTAGATACTACCATATATCAGATACTAGCAGGTATTAGTTACTACCATATATCAGATACTAGCAGGTATTAGATACTACCATATATCAGATACTAGCAGGTATTAGATACTACCATATATCAGATACTAACAGGTATTAGATACTACCATACATCAGATACTAGCAGGTATTAGATACTACCATACATCAGATACTAGCAGGTATTAGATACTACCATATATCAGATACTAGCAGGTATCAGATACTACCATATATCAGATACTAGCAGGTATTAGATACTACCATACATCAGATACTAGCAGGTATAAGATACTACCATATATCAGATACTAGCAGGAATTACCAACATGTGTCTAATTCTAATGTTTCTGACAACTTGGTAACTTAACCAAAACCTAAAATCAGACGTATTATCAGCAGCTTCAAAGCAAGTCAGTCTGTAGCAGCAGCAGCTGCACCGTAGTCACAAGACTCTGAAAGGAATGCTGGGAAATGAAGTTCTTCCAGGATAACAGCGACTTTTCAGGTCCAAGATCTCGCAGGATTTTGTAACAGAAAAAGGAGATACCGCAAGATTTTAGTAAAAATATTGATAAGGCACTTTTTAGTATTTATGTGACATTGCAACATAAAATATCGTGATATTTCAGTGTATATCATTAAACCCCTAATGATTCATGGCAATGAGTTTTTGTCATGTCATTAAAAAATCAAAACAGATACCAATATTCTCTGAAAGGATATGAAGTTCTTTGAGGATAACAGGGACTTTTAGACATGCTGGACCAACGCTGATGGAAGAAGAAATCTCGCGAGATCTTGTTTTTGAAAGTATTGGTCCAAAAACCGATACAGATATTTTCCGATATCACATTTAAATTCCAATATTGGCCGATAATATCTGACATCCCAAGTTTTTACCCATGATGCCCTGCGTTGTATGGACGGGAACCGTGACCTGGTATCAAAGTGATCCTGGACCCGAGTCTGGCAGACCAGCGGCCCCTTATCAGGCTTATGTCTTTTTATTGGGATATTAAGAAGACATGAATAAACACTTGGTGGTGCAGATTCAAGAGGAAAACATCCAGATTATAGACATAAATCTGTATAAATGACCAATTCAGATGAATCGATCAAAGCAATTCATCATTTAGTTGTGAGTCACCGTTCACCCTACAAACAGATGTTTTAACTCAACAATCTGGTTGATATGTGTCCGACCAATCTCTAACCAAAAGATTGGTTAGATTAACCAATATTTTTCTCAAAGTGACCAGTATTAGTTATTTTGGCCAAAATATTGGTAATCTAACACATAACTACCAACCAGGCTGGTTGAATTCAACCAATCTATTTCTAGAGTATTAAATTACAGTCGGACGACTCGTCAGCTGATGTCTGAATATGAGCCGACATCACTGCAAAAGCCCAAATATTAGCAAGTACATTTTTCTAATTTCGAGCCAAAATATCTCATTACACTCAAAATAAGACAAAATTACCTAAAGAGAAACATTTCAGCAAGATATAGGAACTTATTTTAAGACAATGATGATTTCTTGAAATCTTATTTCATATTTTTCATATTTCATTTTTTTTTTTTTTGCAAGCAAGAAAATCTTGGCACCTCTTGAGTAAAAAAAAACACACACACATATATATATATATATATATATATATATATATATATATATATATATATTTGCTTGTAATAAGAAAAAAAAAAAAACATTCTGCCATTAGGACAAACAAAATTTTCTTGATATGATTTCTTAAAATAAAATGTGTCTTAAAACAAGTTCCTATATCTCACTAAAAAATGTTTCTATTTAGGTAATTCTGTCTTTTTTTGAGTGTGATGAGATATTTTGACAAGAAATGAAAAAAATATACTTGCTAAGATTTCGTTTTTGCAGTGTAACGAGTCACACTGGGATCCGGGACCAGACTCAGGCTGATCAGAGGGTTGGTGGGAACCGGGCCGGGATGCGGTCCGTCTCCTGCAGAGTGTTAACAGAGACGGGGATGCGAGTTAAAAGGCCCCGAGGGTCTCCGGTCTGCAGGATGTGCTGATGGGTGGAGGTGTGCAGCCCTCGCTGCTTCCACACTGAGGCAATGTCACGCGCCGTGGCCCCCCGGGGCCCGGCTGCATGTACCGTGTCAGGAAGAGAAATGATCTGTGAATCCTCGGGGAGCCGTCGGCTAATGTGCTCTGAACTCTGTTCCCTGCACAACCTGGATAAGTGGCAGGAAGGTTCCCTCTGTTCAGGATCCGCCCTCTTCCAGACAGAACTGTTCTCACACAAAGAAAACATGTTTCCCCAGTAGGTTCTTTGGAATACAGGTAAAATGTGAGGACAAATAGAGATATGGGTGTTGTACACGGATCCGGACTGCAGAGAACATAGACCAGGGAGAACGGTGACTAGACACAGAGAGAATGAAGATCAGAGAGAACGTAGACCAGAGAGAACGTAGACCAGATACAGAGAGAACATAGACCAGGGAGAACATGGACGAGAGAGAACATAGACCAGATACAGAGAGAAAGAAGACCAGAGAGAACGTAGCCCAGGGAGAACGTAGACTAGACACAGAGAGAATGAAGACCAGAGAGAACATTAACCAGAGAGAGCGTAGACCAGAGAGAACAGAGACCAGATACAGAGAGAAGATAGACCAGAGAGAACGTAGACCAGAGAGAACATTAACCAGAGAGAACGTAGACCAGAGAGAACAGAGACCAGATACAGAGAGAACATAGACCAGACAAAGAGAGAACGTAGACCAGAGAGAACATAGACCAGATGTACAGAGATCATAGGCCAGAGAGAATGTAGACGAGATAAAGAGAGAACATAGACGAGATAGAACGTAGACCACATAAATAGAGAATGTGGACCAGAGAGAACATAGACCAGAGAGAACATTAACCAGAGAGAACGTAGACCAGATACAGAGAGAACGTAGACCAGAGAGAACAGAGACCAGATACAGAGAGAAAGAAGACCAGAGAGAACATTAACCAGAGAGAACGTAGCCCAGAGAAAACATAGACCAGACAAAGAGAGAACGTAGACCAGATGTACAGAGATCATAGGCCAGAGAGAATGTAGACGAGATAAAGAGAGAACATAGACGAGATAGAACGTAGACCATATAAAGAGAGAATGTGGACCAGAGAGAACATAGACCAGAGAGAATGTAGACCTGATAAAGAGAGAACACAGACCAGAGAGAACGTAGACCATATAAAGAGAGAATGTAGACCAGATGCAGAGATTGTAGACCAGAAAGAATGTAGACCAGAGAAAACACAGACCAGATGCAAAGATTGTAGACCAGAGAACGTAGAACAGATGCAGAGAGAATGTAGACAGATACCCAGAGAACGTAGAACAGATGCAGAGAGAATGTAGACAGATACCCAGAGAATGTAGACCAGATGCAGAGAGAACTTAGACCAGAAAGAACATAGACCAGATGTAGAGAGAACGTAGACCAGAGAGAACGTAGACCAGATGTAGAGAGAACGTAGACCAGGAAGCACATAAACCAGAAAGAACATAGACCAGAGAGAACGTAGACCAGAGAGAACGAAGACCAGATGCAGAGAGAACGTAGACCAGAGAGAATGAAGACCAGATAAAAAGAGAATGTAAACTGATAAAGAAAGAAGGTAGACCAGATGCATAGAGAATGTAGACTAGATGCAAGGAGCAGGTAGACCTTCTGCTACGATAAACTGCAGCGGTAAACGAGAGTGATGTCATGTTCTCCAGCAGTCATTGGATCACTTCTGGTTCCTGTGTTCCAGAAGTGAAGAACCATCTCTGTCTGGCCTCATCTCCTCCTCTCACCGTCCAGACTGAGACGCGTTCGGTTGAGAACCAGAACATTCAGGTGATTATGGACGAGGATGAGGATGCAGGGCGAGCTGACAATGACCCGTTAGTGGAACGTTAGCGTTCTATCAGGACACGCTGCAACGTTAAGAGACGTGGCACCTCTCCATCAGCTGATCATTTCTTTCCTCCACAAATGAAATGAAGCTTTTTTCAAACCTCATTTGATGAAGGGAAGAGAGACAGAAACTCAGCGAGGCAGAAACGAGTGACGGAGAGATGGATGTGATGGAGGAGAGGCACCGTGGCGGCGACGGAGCATCGCCGCCCGAGGCCACCGCCATCAAAGCTGTAATAGAGTCAACACACATTTTCATTAGCTATTGATTCATTTCCAATTCTCCATTAATTTTGGGGCTATGAGCACACGGTGGCCTTTTTCCTCCCCAGGCTACGTTTCCCGGCTCCGCCTGACATAACCGTGGTAATTACCGCGCGCCGCCCCACGAGCTGTGCAGCCTCGTACCGCTGGAGAACTCAGCAAACGAAGGTGGGAGAGGGAGAGAAAGCAGTAAGTGAAAGGCAGAGATCAGAAACGGTGAGGATGTGCAGACAGAGGTACAACAACATGCTGTTTCTGCCTAAATAATAACGGCCTTGGATTATGTTGGATGTTGGATGTTGCAGGTGTCGGATGATGCAGGTATTGGATGTTGCAGTTGTTGGATGCTGCAGGTGTTGGATGTTGCAGGTGTTGGATGTTGCAGGTATTGGATGTTGCAGGTGTTGGATGCTGCAGGTGTTGGATGTTGCAGGTGTTGGATGTTGCAGGTATTGGATGTTGCAGGTGTTGGATGTTGCAGTTGTTGGATGCTGCAGGTGTTGGATGTTGCAGGTGTTGGATGTTGCAGGTATTGGATGTTGCAGGTATTGGATGTTGCAGGTGTTGGATGTTGCAGGTGTTGGATGCTACAGGTATTGGATGTTGCAGGTGTTGGATGCTGCAGGTGTTGGATGTTGCAGGTGTTGGATGCTACAGGTATTGGATGTTGCAGGTGTTGGATGCTGCAGGTGTTGGATGTTGCAGGTGTTGGATGCTACAGGTATTGGATGTTGCAGGTGTTGGATGTTGCAGGTGTTGGATGTTGCAGGTGTTGGATGTTGCAGGTGTTGGATGTTGCAGGTATTGGATGTTGCAGGTGTTGGATGTTGCAGGTATTGGATGTTGCAGGTGTTGGATGTTGCAGGTATTGGATGTTGCAGGTGTTGGATGTTGCAGGTATTGGATGTTGCAGGTGTTGGATGTTGCAGGTATTGGATGTTGCAGGTGTTGGATGTTGCAGGTATTGGATGTTGCAGGTGTTGGATGTTGCAGGTTGCAGGTGTAAACGGAGGTTAGACAGCGAGCGGATGACTCTAGCACCTGGAGGAAGATGAGGAAACTGGAAGGAGGAAGGCATCTCCTTGACGCCTCTCCTGCAGGATGATTTACAGCTGCATTGCTGAGCAGCTGACACACACGTCAGGATGTGTGTGATATACGACCCGAGCATCAGGATGTCAGGTTTATAACTCAGAGGTCAGACATGAACTCACATCATCGACATGATGGAAGACGGATGAACCAGTGTTTCACAGCTACAAAAACACTGACACGACCAATGAAATGTAAAAGACACCAAAGATTTCTGAACTCATCAGCAGCACAGAAACAATATATCTGAAATATTTTACCACCTATGGATGGCAGTGTTTCTGAAGCTAGAATCTGAAAGGCTACCACCATCATGTGATACAGAAGCTAGAATCTGAAAGGCTACCACCATTATGTGATACAGAAGCTAGAATCTGATAGGCTACCACCATCATGTGATACAGAAGCTAGAATCTGATAGGCTACCACCATCATGTGATACAGAAGCTAGAATCTGATAGGCTACCACCATCATGTGACTCAGAAGCTAGAGTCTGATAGGTTACCACCATCATGTGACACAGAAGCTAGAATCTGATAGGCTACCACCATCATTTGATGCAGAAGCTAGAATCTGATAGGCTACCACCATCATGTGATGCAGGAGCTAGAATCTGATAGGCTACCACCATCATGTGACTCAGAAGCTAGAGTCTGATAGGCTACCACCATCATGTGATGCAGGAGCTAGAATCTGATAGGCTACCACCATCATGTGACTCAGAAGCTAGAGTCTGATAGGCTACCACCATCATGTGACACAGAAGCTAGAATCTGATAGGCTACCACCATCATGTGACACAGAAGCTAGAATCTGATAGGTTACCACCATCATGTGACACAGAGGCTAGAATCTGATAGGCTACCACCATTATGTGACTCAGAAGCTAGAGTCTGATAGGCTACCACCATCATGTGATTCAGAAGCTAGAATCTGATAGGCTACCACCATCATGTGACTCAGAAGCTAGAGTCTGATAGGCTACCACCATCATGTGACACAGAAGCTAGAATCTGATAGGCTACCACCATCATGTGACACAGAAGCTAGAATCTGATAGGCTACCACCATCATGTGATACAGAAGCTAGAATCTGATAGGCTACCACCATCATGTGATACAGAAGCTAGAATCTGATAGGCTACCACCATTATGTGATACAGAAGCTAGAATCTGATAGGCTACCACCATCATGTGATACAGAAGCTAGAATCTGATAGGCTACCACCATCATGTGGTATAGAAGCTAGAATCTGATAGGCTACCACCATAATGTGACACAGAAGCTAGAATCTGATAGGCTACCACCATCATGTGATATAGAAGCTAGAATCTGATAGGCTACCACCATCATGTGATACAGAAGCTAGAATCTGATAGGCTACCACCATTATGTGATACAGAAGCTAGAATCTGATAGGCTACCACCATTATGTGATACAGAAGCTAGAATCTGATAGGCTACCACCATTATGTGATACAGAAGCTAGAATCTGATAGGCTACCACCATTATGTGATACAGAAGCTAGAATCTGATAGGCTACCACCATCATGTGATTCAGAAGCTAGAATCTGATAGGCTACCACCATCATGTGACTCAGAAGCTAGAATCTGATAGGCTACCACCATCATGTGATTCAGAAGCTAGAATCTGATAGGCTACCACCATCATCGTACACATTTATACTCGTGCTTCCAATCTTGTGGGCTGTTGTGTTTGATTTGTGGATGGCTCTTCACGTCCTCTGATTATATATGTTTGAAATTGTATCTCATGATACATCTTATGATATATCTAATAAATGTTTTTTTCTACTATACAGCACTTCGATGATTTTGAATGTCACACCTGACAACACCTAGAATTAACTAAAAATATTATACAGAAACTAATAAAAACTAAAATAAAATGAAGCACTTTCAAAAGATATAAACTAATAAAAACTAGCAGACCTGCTAAAAAAATAACTAAAACTACATTGTAAATTCTAACAAGTTAAGTTTACTTGAAAATATTGATTAAACCGATCATTTTGGAAAAAGTAAGTAAATAAATTGTGGAGATTACTTTGAAATTAGTGTATCTGAGTGAGGTGTACTTTTTAAGTTGTGACTACTTGCTATATCTAAGTATAGTTAAATTCAAATCAAGCTTTTGCTACTTAAATACTTAGTCACAAATTTCTGATATATTCAACAAAATAAGTGAACATTCCAGTAAAGGTCAGTTAACCAATCAGTCATCAATACTGTTGTAGTTATACAGTTGTCCTCAAAATTATTCATATCCTCCAATTATAGAAAAGGCTAAATTCACAATAGTAATTAAAAAAAATACTTAATTGTAATTTAGTGAAATAAATCATTGCTTTTGAATTGTAGTAAAAAAAAAAAAAAAAAGAATAATAATAAAAAACAAGCAAACAAAACTGTCCCAGACTCATTAGAGCACCTTTGCCATAAAAATACCTGTCAACAGATGCAGACGTCTGATTGGACGTTTCAAAAAACACCTGATTGTCTCAAAGTGTTGCTCCATAACATCGTAGCTTTGGAGCCCAATCATGCTTGTTTACTTGTTTTGTTTTTAGTTTGTTTGTTTTTAATATTTCTTTCAAACCACAATTCAAAATGAATCTCACGTTTTTCATCAAATTTTCATTTTTTTCTTACTTTTGTCAATTTCATCTTATTTCACTGACAGCTGATTTTCTTCTTTAATTGGAGGGTATGAATAATTTTCTGGGGGGCTGTTTCGGTTGGTATAGAAATATAAAAAACATAAAAGATACAAATATACATATACATATATATATATATATATATATATATATATATATATATGTATATGTATAGATAGATAGATAGATAGATAGATAGATAGATAGATAGATAGATAGATAGATAGATAGATAGATAGATAGATAGATGGATAGATAGATGTATATGTGTGTGTATGTATACATATAGAATGAAAGTAGACAGTGGAAATATACATGTATGTATATATGCACAATATATAAACAATAATTAATAAATTAGAGGTGTAATAATAACAAAATTAACTATATTTCTATGTATGAAACAATGAGTGACTGAATAAGCTTTACACGTATAAGTATGTATATCGGAATAAACCTGCAAAAACATGAATATATATACATATATAGATATTTTAAAAAAATATGTAAATATATAAATGGAATGAAAAAAAATATATCAATGAAATAAACATAAATATAAAATATAAAAATATGCATGCATATATGTATGTAATAATGTTGTACATACATAAAATCGATGGATGCAATCTTGCTTTTGCCAATTTTTCAGTTATTTCTTTTTGCAACATTTACAAATATTCATTATCTGAGCATGTTGAGTAAAACTGTGTTTTCTTCCTTTCACTTATTTCAACATCGACTGCTGCTCTTCTGTTACCACGATATTTGCAACAAATACTCTTAGAAAAAACAAAACAATACTGAAATAACTGCCAACTAGTCATAATCGAGGCAACATGTTCAGTTAACCGTGATTTTGATTTTTATCAAAATGCCCAGCCCTCGTAGTACACACCCAGAAAACAGTACTTGATAAGTCAAGTAGCAGGTAAAAAGTACAGAAAACTCAATGAGTAAATCTGAAAAACTCACATGAATTATATCTAATTAATAACTTAAGATTAATTGATTAATCCCTAAAAATCAAAAGCAAATAAAAACTCCAACTACTGACAAATGTAAACTATTCTAAGCATGCTTTAGAGGTTTGAAGAAAACCAGTTTTTACCTGATTGAAGGGACATCGAGGCAGACATGTGGAAAGAGAGAGAAATGAAATAATTAGTAATGTGACGGATATTTGAATAAGAAGCAGTAAAAGGCTGTTATTGGTGGATAAGTGGGCGTGTCCTCCGGCCGTCTGCACGACTCTGCTGCTGCACCGCAGGCTAGCGGCGCTGCGGAGGGAAAAATGAACTCCACCAGCTCCATCTATCACCCGCGCTGCCTCCCCAGCTCCGCGCGGGGGGAAAATGGGGAAACAAATGGCAAAGCAAATCAATTACACCAAAAAGAATCATGTCAGCTGTCAAATAAACTCTGTTCAATGTCATTCTCTCCCCGCAACGCCTCACATTTCCAAGATTGAATTTAGAAAACCTTATACATTATTAACATCCTTCATGCTTCATCACTTTACCAAGGTAACCCCCCCCCCCCCCCCCCCTGTTTTCCAGTTTCTGTCTGATAAACCAATAAGCACGCTTTCTTCTTAGCATCAGTCGTTTTCAAAATTATTCATCCTCTCCAATTAAAGAAGGAAAAAGAATCAGCTGTCAGTGAAACAAGTTGAAATTGACTAAATTAATAATTTAGTCAATTTTGAATTTTGGTTTAACAGAAATATTAAAAACAAACACACATAAAATAAAACACGTAAACAAGCATGATGGGGCTGGCAAGCCCCGCCCTTTCGTGATCTCCACTTCTTCCGGCCCGCCATATTTAAAAAGTCCCAAAGCTGTTATAACTGTTTACTGAGATTGTAATAACAACAAGAACTATAACAACAGGAGTGTACAAATTCATTATTAAATCCATCACAATGGCACACGTCCCGAATCCAGAACTATTTCTAAATGTCCAAAAGAAATTATTTTATACTAAATGAATGACCCAAAAACCGGTGTCCGGGTGCACTTCAATGGAGTCAAGTCAACTTTATTTGTATAACGCTTTAAACACAGCAGCTACAGATACAAAGCGCTGAACAGAGGTGAAAACGGAAATTAGGTCTCACAATGAGGAAAACATTAAAACAAATATGAAACATAACAAAACAATGAACAGTAAACACAATATAAATATCAGAAAAAAAATGACTTAAAACAACAGACAAAGTCAGCGTGGCTCATGAAAGGTGGAACGTCGGTGAGTTTTAAGAAGGGACTTAAAAGCTGCCAGAGACGAGGCCTGTCTGACGCACAACGGCAGCAAGTTCCACAACTTTAGGCCGCCACACAGATCTCTCTGTACTTGGTCGCATTTATCTTTCCTTCAACTGCAACCAGTCGTCCTGTCCCTGCAGCTGAAAAACACCCCCATACCATGATGCTGCCACCACCGTGCTTCACTGTTGGGATGGTGTTGGGCAGGTGATGAGCAGTGCCTGGTTTTCTCCACACATACCGCTTAGAATTAACTCCAGAAAGTTCAATCTTGGTCTCATCAGACCAGAGAATCTTATTTCTCACAGTCTGGGAGTCCTTCATGTGTTTTTGGCAAACTCTATGCGGGCTTTCATATGTCTGCACTGAGGAGAGGCTTCCATCGGGCCGCTCTGCCATAAAGCCCCGACTGGTGGAGGCTGCAGTGATACTGACTTTGTGGAACTTTCTCCATCTCCCTACTGCATCTCTGGAGCTCAGCCACAGTGATCTTTGGCTTCTTCTTTACTCTCTCATCAAGGCTCTTCTCCCACCATTGCTCAGTTTGGCTGGACGGCCGGGTCTAGGAAGAGTTCTGGTCGTCCCAAACTTCTTCCATGTAAGGACTATGGAGGCCACCGTGCTCTTAGGAACCTTTAGTGCTGCAGAAACTCTTTTGTAACCTTGTCCAGATCTGTGTCTCGCCACAATTCTGTCTCTGAGCTCCTTGGACAGTTCCTTCCACCTCATGATCCTCATTTGCTCTGACATGCACTGTGAGCTGGAAGCTCTTATATAGACAGGTGTGTGTCTTTCCTAATCACGTCCAATCAGTTTAATTAAACACAGCTGGACTCCAATAAAGGAGTAGAACCATCTCAAGGAGGATCAGAAGAAATGGACAGTATATGAGTTAAATATGAGTCACTGCAAAGGCTCTGAATACTTATGACCATGTCATATTTCAGTTTTTCTTTTTTAATAAATTTGCAAAAATTTCTACATTTCTGGTTTTTTCTGTCAAGATGGGGTGCTGAGTGACATTAATGAGAAATAAAATGAACTTTTTTTATTTTAGCAAATGGCTGCAATAAAGCAAAGAGTAAAAAGTTTAAAGGCGTCTGAATACTTTCTGTACCCACTGTACATGACTAAAGTATAGTTTTGTTCATTTTTATTTATCACTAGTTTCTTTAGTTTCTTGTTATTTGAATTACTATTGTGAATTTGATCTTATCTTTAATTGGAGGGTCTGAATCACTTTGAGGACGACTGTAAGCTGCTTTATTTGAACACATCAGTCTGAGCCAGCGGAGCTCCTTCAGCCCGGAGGAGACGCAGGACGATCCAGCGTCCACGTGGACCAGACAGGCTGGACAGAAACGCCACGCAGACCAACATGAAGAGTTTTCATATCCGCTTAGATTAAGAGCACTTAGAAGAAGGTGAAACAACGACGGCGTTGTCAAGGAAACCAGTGCCACAGTGACACCTTAATCTGCAGAAATATAATTGGAAAAGGAGCGATAAACATCTCCTCGTCTGAGTGTGTGATGTAGAGAAAAGCTCCCGAGCACTCATTACTGACTTATTGTTAGAACGGATTCATCATGGGGGGCTGGAGGACGGACGCAGGACAGGACGGAGTCAGTGTAACCATGGAAACCACATCTGGAGGACGGACGCAGGACAGGACGGAGTCAGTGTAACCATGGAAACCACATCTGGAGGACGGACGCAGGACAGGACGGAGTCAGTGTAACCATGGAAACCACATCTGGAGGACGGACGCAGGACAGGACGGAGTCAGTGTAACCACCGAAACCACATCTGGAGGACAGACGCAGGACAGGACGGAGTCAGTGTAACCATGGAAACCACATCTGGAGGACGGATGCAGGGCAGGACAGGACAGAGTCAGTGTAACCACGGAAACCACATCTGGAGGACGGACGCAGGACAGGACGGAGTCAGTGTAACCACGGAAACCACATCTGGAGGACGGACGCAGGACAGGACGGAGTCAGTGTAACCACGGAAACCACATCTGGAGGACAGACGCAGGACGGGACGGAGTCAGTGTAACCACGGAAACCACATCAGGAGGACGGACGCATGGCAGGACGGAGTCAGTGTAACCATGGAAACCACATCTGGAGGACGGACGCAGGGCAGGACAGGACAGAGTCAGTGTAACCACGGAAACCACATCTGGAGGACAGACGCATGGCAGGACGGAGTCAGTGTAACCATGGAAACCACATCTGGAGGACGGACGCAGGGCAGGACAGGACAGAGTCAGTGTAACCACGGAAACCACATCTGGAGGACGGATGCAGGGCAGGACAGGACAGAGTCAGTGTAACCACGGAAACCACATCTGGAGGACGGATGCAGGACAGGACGGAGTCAGTGTAACCACGGAAACCACATCTGGAGGACGGATGCATGGCAGGACGGAGTCAGTGTAACCACGGAAACCACATCTGGAGGACGGACGCAGGACAGGACGGAGTCAGTGTAACCACGGAAACCACATCTGGAGGACGGATGCAGGACAGGACGGAGTCAGTGTAACCACGGAAACCACATCTGGAGGACGGATGCATGGCAGGACGGAGTCAGTGTAACCACGGAAACCACATCTGGAGGACGGACGCAGGACAGGACGGAGTCAGTGTAACCACGGAAACCACATCTGGAGGACGGATGCATGGCAGGACGGAGTCAGTGTAACCACGGAAACCACATCTGGAGGACGGATGCATGGCAGGACGGAGTCAGTGTAACCACGGAAACCACATCTGGAGGACGGACGCAGGACAGGACGGAGTCAGTGTAACCACGGAAACCACATCTGGAGGACGGACGCAGGACAGGACGGAGTCAGTGTAACCACGGAAACCACATCTGGAGGACGGATGCATGGCAGGACGGAGTCAGTGTAACCACGGAAACCACATCTGGAGGACGGACGCAGGACAGGACGGAGTCAGTGTAACCACGGAAACCACATCTGGAGGACAGACGCAGGACGGGACAGAGTCAGTGTAACCACGGAAACCACATCTGGAGGACGGACGCAGGACAGGACGGATTCAGTGTAACCACGGAAACCACATCTGGAGGACGGACGCATGGCAGGACGGAGTCAGTAACCATGGAAACCACATCTGGAGGACGGACGCAGGACGGGACGGATTCAGTGTAACCACGGAAACCACATCTGGAGGACGGACGCAGGACAGGACGGATTCAGTATCCGTCCTCCAGATGTGGTTCCCATGGAAACCACATCTGGAGGACAGACGCATGGCAGGACGGAGTCAGTGTAACCATGGAAACCACATCTGGAGGACGGACGCAGGACAGGACGGAGTCAGTAACCATGGAAACCACATCTGGAGGACGGATGCAGGACAGGACAGAGTCACTGTAACCATGGAAACCAGGTCTGGAGGAGCGCAGGTGCACGCTGCCTCTGCTGCACGCGCTCAGTTTGAACCAGTGGGACAGATCGCGGCTTCAACCTTCACACATGCAGAGACGTCATGCAGAAGGACGCGCAGACGAGGACGACGTCCACCGTCTCGGTGATTATCTGGGTAATTAGGAGTCTTTGTGAAGCTCCGACCGGCTCTGATTGCTCGCTCGGCCTCCTCTCTGCTGTTAATCACTGATTACAACCTGCAGCTGCAGAGGAGCAGCGGCCATGTCGGGACAGCGGGGAACGCCGGTGATGCGGTTCCACGGGTCACCGGAGCCGCATCAGACCGGACGAGTCGCCAGCCCGAATAACGGATGCAGCGATCACGATACACGAGATAGTTCCCGACATCATCCAGGAGCTGGATCCTCAGAAACGTGGATGTTTGGACGAACATCGGTGTGACCGGTCCGGATCCTGCTCAGGATTCCAGGTCCGGTCTCCACCGATCCGGTCTCCACCGGCCCGGTCCGGATCCTGGTCAGGATTCCAGGTCCAGTCTCCACCGATCCGGTCTCCACCGGCCCGGTCCGGATCCTGCTCAGGATTCCACGTCCGGTCTCCACCGATCCGGTCTACACCAGTCCGGTCTGGTCCGGTCCGGTCCGGCTAGGTATTCCAGGTCCGGTCTCTACCGGTTTCCACTGATCCGGTCCGGTCCGGCTCAGGATTCCAGGTCTGGTCTCCACCGATCCGGTCTACACCGGTCCGGTCTGGTCCGGTCCGGTCCGGCTCGGTATTCCAGGTCCGGTCTCTACCGGTTTCCACTGATCCGGTCCGGTCCGGCTCGGTATTCCAGGTCCGGTCTCTACTGGTCTCCACTGATCCGGTCTCCACCGGTCCGGTCTGGTCCGGTCCGGTCCGGCTCGGTATTCCAGGTCCGGTCTCTACTGGTCTCCACTGATCCGGTCTCCACCGGCCCGGTCCGGATCCTGCTCAGGATTCCAGGTCCGGTCTCCACCGATCCGGTCTACACCGGTCCGGTCTGGTCCGGTCCGGTCCGGCTAGGTATTCCAGGTCCGGTCTCTACCGGTTTCCACTGATCCGGTCCGGTCCGGCTCGGTATTCCAGGTCCGGTCTCTACCGGTTTCCACTGATCCGGTCCGGTCCGGCTCGGTATTCCAGGTCCGGTCTCTACTGGTCTCCACTGATCCGGTCTCCACCGGTCCGGTCCGGATCCTGCTCGGTATTCCAGGTCCGGTCTCCACCGGTCAGGTCTCCACCGGTCCGGTCCGGATCCTGCTTGGTATTCCAGGTCCGGTCTCCACCGGTCAGGTCTCCACCGGTCCGGTCCGGATCCTGCTTGGTATTCCAGGTACGGTCTCCACCGATCTGGTCTCCACCGATCTGGTCTCCGCAGGTCCAGTCCGGCTCGGTATTCCAGGTCCGGTCTCTACCGGTTTCCACTGATCCGGTCCGGTCCGGCTCGGTATTCCAGGTCCGGTCTCTACTGGTCTCCACCGATCAGGTCCGGCTCGGTATTCCAGGTCCGGTCTCCACCGATCTGGTCTCCACCGATCCGGTCTCCACTGGCCCGGTCCGGCTCGGTATTCCAGGTCCGGTCTCCACCGGTGGGCTCTCCCTCTGCAGGGATCAGCAGGTTTAGTCCGTAATTCCGGATAATCTGAGGAAAGCGGGAGCAGCGGAGGTTTCTGTTTCATGGTCTCCAGGATCCGGATCATCCAGGAGCCGGATCCTCCGTCTCTCAGGAACGTGGATGTTTGGACGAACATCGGTGTGACTGGATAATAACCGGAGAGAACCGGGTCTCCCGCCGGGTCCGGGTCCCCGTCAGACTCCGGACCTGCTGCACGTTTACGGAGACAGTCTCTGAGAACACGTCTGCTTCCAGAACGAGGATGCCGACGAGAACCAGCTAAGACCAGCTGGAACCGGTCTGACCAGACCGCAACACTTACTGGTCTTAATACGAGTCTAAAACTCTGAAACTGAACCAGACTTTGATCAATAATCTGCCAGTCGGGGAAGATGATGACATCACCAAGATTCTGGGTATAAAATCATACTCAAAACTAGTCTGGTGAAGCTGCTGTTCAGTGATTCTTTTAATTTGAAAAAAAAAAAAGGTCTTAAAGGTACAGTATGTAAAAAAATCAAAGGCCAACAGCAGAAAAATGTGATTTATAATTCAGAATTATTTCTGTTTCTGTTTATTTGCTGCACTAGAATAACTGTTATATGTTTAGTTTCTTAGATCGAGTAATTTACATCTACTTGCTGGGGGGGTGCACATATGAAGGCTACCATTTTTTCCACCATTTTTACTACGGTGTCCCTGAATGGACATAACAATGCATGTGACGTGAGAACCCTCTGAACTTTAAAACTGCTGCACCAGCTTTGTTTGATGGGAGTTAGAGACTGTTTGGGATCAGTAATGAGTTCCTCAGATCCACTCACAGATGAAAACCTCTTTATGTCTGAGAATTTTGGCCACTAACAGCCACCATACATTCCCAATAGTGCTTGGAATATGAAGTCATTTGCAAGAAAACATCTTTTCTTTCAAATACCACTCTTTACCACTAGATGTCAGTAATTCTTACATACTGTGCCTTTAAATGAGAAGATTTTTCTTAATTTGAGAATTGCTAAAAAAGTGACCCGGACGGAAGGACCAGACTACAAAAACGCAAATCTTACCAAGTATATTTTTCTCATTTCTAGTCAAAATATCTCATCACACTCAAAATAAGATAAAATTACTTTAAGAGAAACATTTCAGTGAGGTTTAGGAACTTGTTTAAAGGCGATGCATCTAATTTAAAGAAAGAATATTTTTGCTGATTACAAGCAAAAAAATCTTAGCCACTCTTAAAATAAGTAAAAAAAAAGATTTTTTGCTAAAAGATTCTGCCAATAGAACAAGCAACATTTTCTCGATATTTTAATATGCCAATATCATGTTGATATTAAAAAATTGAGCTATTTTACGAATAAAATCTGGCGCAATTTTGTCGTTCTGTTACAAAATCTTGCGGATTTTTCGTAAAATCTTGCGATATTTCGTTGGTCTGTTACAAAATTGTTTTTTTTTCTCTTTTCTTTTCTGTTACTAAATTGTTGTATAATAAATGTTATAAATCCATACATATAAATAACTGCAAATACTGGGAAAAATGTGCGACGTAAGCAACGTCAGTTTATCTGCAATTAATTTGATGGTATTTGTAAATATTAGGGGTGGGAAAAATATCGATACACTGAGATATTACAATATTTTCATGTGCCAATATCATGGTGATATTTAAAAACGCGGTAAAGAGTTATTTTACGAACAAAATCTGGCGCAATTTTGTCGTTTTGTTACAAAATCTTGCGGGTTTTTTGTAAAATCTTGTGATTTTTCGTCGGTCTGTTACAAAATTGTTGTCTTGTAAATGCTGTAAATCCATACATGTAAATAACTGCAAATTTGATGGTATTTGTAAATATTAGGGGTGGGAAAAATATCGATACACTGAAATATTATAATATTTTCATATGCCAATATCATGTCGATATTTAAAAATGTGGTATTGAGCTATTTTACTGATGAAATCTCGCAAGATTTTGACGTTCTGTTACAAAATCTTGCGGGTTTTCATGAAATTTTGTGATAATTTGTCGGTCTGTAACAATAGGGGATTATCACGCTTACCGGAAGTTCCCGGATTTTGGCACTTCCTCTTCCGGGCCATGTTAACGACAGCCGTTCCTGCTCTGTTATACTGTTTAAATCGGATAAACTCCAAACATACTCAAGTTTTCATTCTAGACTGAAATGATACTAAGGAAGAAGTGGATCAAAGCGATCGATTCGCCGCGGTGAAGGACCGAACTTTATAATAAAACACACGTTTGTTTGTCGCCGGTGGGGCACGACACCGGCACTTCAAAGCATGCTAGCATTAGCCAGCTAGCGTTTACTGACGTGCTTAACATTGTGCGTCTTAAAACACACAAACATCTGAAAATCGGGTCTGTACCCCCCCGTTTCCAGTGGAACAACTGGGGACTGCCAAGAAAGGAGACGCTTTCAGATGCTTGTGTGTTTTCAGCCGCACAAAGTTAGGCACGTCATCAAGCTGGCTAATGCTAACCTGCTAACAGTAGTCCGCCAGCTACTACTCTGTTAAACTTTGTAAATCGGATAAACGCCAATGCCAAGTTTTCATTCCAGACTGAAGTGATACTAAGGAAGAAGTGGATTAAAACGACCGATTCGCCGCGGTGAAGGACCGAACTTTATAATAAAATGACACACGTTTGTTTGTAGCTGGCAGACTGCATAGTTGTGTTGGCAGGCTAGCATTAGACAGCTCGATGACGTGCCTAACTTTGTGCGGCTGAAAACACACAAGCATCTGAAAGCGTCTCCTTTTTTTGGCAGTCCCCAGTTGATCCACTGGAAACGGGGGGGTACAGACCCAGTTTTCAGACGCTTGTATGTTTTCACAAGCGAAAAGTTGGTAGCGTCAGCTAACGCGAGCTTGCTAACGCTAGCTGTAGTGTAGTCTGCATCATTGAAGTGCCGACTGCAGACATACGTGCAACCTTGTTTTATTTTAAATTTCAGTCCTTCACTCCGACAAATCGCTTTCATCCACTTCTTCCTTCGTGTCTTTTCAGTCGGGAATCCATGAAAACTTCGGTACGGCTGGCGTTGCTTATTAGATGTACACAATGGAACAGAGCAGCAACATTGAGCCATTCCTGGCCCGGAAGAGGAAGCTTCAGATGTTTCAACTTCCGGAAACCGGAACGCGGAAGCGTGATAATCCCTTATTGTTTTTTTTGTTTTTTTCTTCTCTTTTCTTTTACAAATTTTGTTGGTGAAATAGATCGATACTGCTTTTTTAAATACCAACATGATATCAGCATATATCGCGATATTTCAGTGTATCGATATTTCTCCCCCCCATAGTAAATATTGTGTGAAAGCTGAGAAACAAACGGATGTAAAACGATGTTGAAGTCAGAAATAAGGATGTTCTCTCGGCTCCGTTTCCTTCCAGCTGAGTTTATTGTGTTTGTTTCATGTTTTGCTTTTACTGAATGAAATAAACCGGAGTAAAAACTGTGCGAACGTCGCAGTTTTCATGGACGTGATTGGATGTCGTTTGTTTCTCTGTAGATAAACAAAAACATGTAGAAGTGATGTAAATAAAGACGTGATGTCATCATTAGCGTGAAACTGAGATTGATGTCATCAGAGAGAAGACGAGCTTCAGAGCAGAGGGGTAACGAGAGGAGGATGGATACGTGGATGGAGGGGAGGCGCATCGCTGCTACTGGGGGCATGAGGGTGAGGGGGGGGGGGGGGGGGGGGGATGCTTCAGTGGCTCCACTTGACAGCTGAGTGAGAGGGAAGCAGAGAAGCTACTCGCTGTAATTTGTTAGCGGGTCCATGATGCATGCAGGCAGGATACCAGGGCACGGCTGGTGAGCACGGCAACGACTGGAGAGAGAGATGGGGGGGGGATCAGGGTACATCAAGGGAAAGATCAGGTGTGGAGAGAAGAGTGAATATAGATGGAGAACCGGCTGAGACCGGCCCGGATCCTGGAGGAGGCGGGGCTAGTTCTGCAGCTTCAGCAGCTGGGACCGGGACCAGAATACCAGGACCAGGACCAGAATACCAGGACCAGGACCTGGTCCAGACTACCAGGACCCTGACCAGAATACCAGGACCAGGACCGGAATACCAGGACCAGGACCTGGTCCAGACTAACAGGACCGGGACCAGAATACCAGGACCGGTACCTGGTCCAGAATACCAGGACCCTGACCAGAATACCAGGACCAGGACCGGAATACCAGGACCAGGACCGGAATACCAGGACCAGGACCAGGTCCAGACTACCAGGACCCTGACCAGAATACCAGGACCAGGACCGGAATACCAGGACCAGGAACGGAATACCAGGACCTGGTCCAGAATACCAGGACCCTGACCAGAATACCAGGACCAGGACCGGAATACCAGGACCAGGAACGGAATACCAGGACCAGGACCAGAATACCAGGACCCTGACCAGAATACCAGGACCGGGACCAGAATACCAGGACCCGGACACGAATTCCAGGACCAGGACCAGAATTCCAGGACCTGGACAAGAATACCAGGACCAGGACCGGAATACTAGGGCCTGGTCCTGGTTCTAGTTCTGGTTCTAGTTCTGGTTCTAGTTCTGGTCCAGTTGATGATAATGAAGATAATAATGATGATGATGATGATTATAATGCTGATGATAATGATGAAGATGATAATGACGATGATGATGATGAAGATACAATTAATGATAATTATGATGATAAATTTGATGATGATGATGATGATAATGTTAATGATATGATGATGGTGATGATAAATATGATGATAATGTTGATGATGATGAAGTTGATGGCGACGATGGTGACGAAGATGTTGATGATGATGATGTTAATAATGATGGTGATGATAAAGATGACGATGATGATGATGATGATGTTGATGATGATGATGTTGATGACGACGATGGTGATGAAGATGTTGATGAAGATGTTGTTGATGATGATGATGTTAATGATGATGATGATGATGATGATGCTTTTCTTGGGTCGTCTGTATCTCTGTATCTGAGCCGTTTCCTGTGTTCTCCTGGAGTTTTTCCTCCTCTTCTTCCTCCTCCTCCTCCTCTTCCTCAGCAGCAGGTGCATCTCATCTCTTCTCTGGATCAGACGCAATCTTCAGGCTTTTCTGCGACTCAGTAAAATGACACGAATCTGGCCATCAGCCGCTAATAACGCCGATCATGTGTGTGTGTGTGTGTTGATGTGGGACTGATCAGGGACACCATGGCAGCTGTCTGCTATAATTACCTGGGAGCCCGCTCACACACACACACACACACACACGCACACACACACACACACACACACACACGCACACACACACACACACACGCACACACGCCTCCTGTGATTCCCTCATACGGCAGCTTTGTCTGATTAACTTCCATATTTACAGCAAAGACGTGTTATTAATGAACATGTGTTCGACGCTCCGCTCCGCCGTGCTCTGCAGCGCCGACGCTCGCGAGCAAATCCTGGACCAGTCTGAGGACCGACGGTCTGGAGTGGAAACACTGTTACTGTCTCATCCAGGAGACGGGGGACGGGGACATGCAGAGCGTCCTGCAATGTTAGTTTAACGTTCACCTGCACTCAGGCCTGGACCAAATATCATATCACAATATATTCATTTTAGATGGTATACGATATATACCGGTATTTTTACCCTAATTTGTCTGATAGTTTCATTTTATATCAAACAGCTGTTTTTTAGTATTAAAACATGTTTATCGTAAAGTATCGCTGCACTGCAGTGATGGAACCGACAAAACGCTGGTTACAAATGTTTGTTAAGGCGAGACGCTCCAGCCAAATAGGGTAAAAAATGTAACTAACTGGTATCACCATAAAACTTTCCTGGTTTATTCCTCACATTAGGGCTATCATTTTTTGTATTGCAAGTTTTCTGAAAGTTTATGTTTAAATATGCAAATTAGGTGTTATAAAGCCAAAAATGCACTAATTTGCATACATTTCTAGGAAAAAAATCTAATTACTGGATTAAACCAGGTTCAAAGTGTATTTTGAATTTTCTTCACATATTAAAGTCAAAAGTTTTTTACAGAGGGGATTTTGGATATCTCTATAGATCATTTCACAATTTAGAATATACGGTCACCAACCAGAAAAACTCATTTTTGGCATATTTTTGGGATGAAATGTTCTATAAATCAGGCTGTGAATGAGAGATCAAAAAATCCTTCTGTAAAAACTTTAAGAATACAGTCAGGAGCAAAACTTGAAAGTTTGGTTTCTGTAAGTGCTCCTGAAGTGGAGATTTTTCAACCCGGAATAAGAGAAAAAACTCATTTTGAGAAAACGGCCTTTAAAGTTTTGGATTGTAAAATTCTCCACATTTTTGTTCTAAAACACTATTTACAGACATCAGATCCAATCAGATTCATGAGCATCAAGTTTGGTTGAGATGACATCGTTCAGGAAAAAGAGACGTTCCCAACGATACATGACGGGTTCAGACGAGCACCACGGTGCTGTGCTCCGTTTAAAAACACCAACTTTAGCTTCATTTTGAGGAGATTTGGGTGCATCAAGCAAAGTACCATGAAATAAACTCCTAAAATGTTGGTAAAAAAATACTGATACACTGAAACATTGTGATATTTTCATATGCCGATACCATATCTACATTCAAAAACACAGTATAGGCCTATTTTACTAATGAAATCTCGTGAGCGCACAGCTCTTCGTACTGATAAAACACTCAGGAAACATAAATGTCTGCTTCACCTCTATGCCGACGACACTCAGGTCTATGTTCCATGAAACCACAGCAATACCTCACAGCAGAAACTCAAATCTTACCAAGTATATTTTCTCATTTCTAGTCAAAATATCTCATCACACACAAAATAAGAGAAAATTACCTAAAGAGAAACATTTCAGTGAGATATAGGAACTTGTTTTAAGGCAATTCATCTTATTTCAAGAAATCTTTTCAAGAAAATTTTGCTTGTTCCATTGGCAGAATTTATTTTGCTTAATACGAGCAAAAGCATGTTGGCCACTCTTAAGGTAAGTTTTTGGGTTTTTGTTTATTTTTTGCTTGTAATAAGCAAAATAAATTCTGCCAATGAAAACACAAAATGTTCTTGATAAGATTTCCTGAAATAAGATGTATTGCCTTAAAACAAGATCTTATATCTCACTGAAATGTTTCTCTTTAAAGTAATTTTGTCTTATTTTGAGTGTGATGAGATATTTTGACTAGAAATTAGAAAAATGTACTTGGTAAGATTTGAGTTTTTGTTGTGTATTACTCTCAAATTTAGATAGTTGGAGATTTTTGCTGATTATAAGACTGTAAAACTTGGTCAGATCGACTGTTTCTGCTCAGTGATGTCCAGCTAGCTGAGACCTGCAGGGCATCTATGCATCATCAGACTAGAAGCCGAGTTCTGGCCTCGTCCAGATGAGGAGGTGGTCAACGTCCCAGCAGACTCACACGAATCTGAACTCTTTAAAATTCCATCTGAAAGCATCTGCAAATAAAAACACTGACATGAACTCAGAGAGTAAAACGTGGAGCTGTGAGGATGGAGGATGGAGAAGACACGTAAATAAGGACGAGGTAAAAACAAAAAGGTCAAAGTGCAGCGCGGCGGAACCGGAGACGGCCGAGCAGCATGACGTTGTCTGGAGAGAAACATGAGGCCGGACGTCTCCTCCGGTCACGCCTGACCACCGCCCTGGAGCCCGTTGTCCTGCTGTCCCGCTGTCGGGGGGAGGAACACGGACCTCAGACGGAGACCTGATCACGTCACCAGCTCACATCTTCAGCTTAAAGCAGTCAATCATGAAACAGCCCCTCCAGGTGGAACCTGGTCTCCTTCCTGGTCTGATGAGACGGTCCATCCCACACGGAAACCAGGGATTAACAAAACCGACATATATGGGTTTTATTGAGGCTGATACTCAATTAAAATTCCAATAATCAATACTACTAATATAGGGAACGGAAGCCGCTCAGCATTGTGGGGCAGGCGCGCCATGTAGGCATCAACCGCAATGTAAACATTCCTTTCTACCATTCATTCATAGTGAACTGCAGAACCAGTCTGTCTAACCAAGTCTTAGATTAACTATCTCAATGTGAGAGTAATGAACTTGACAAGTCTAGAATATGTCAGATTTTTAATCTAGTTTTGAGAGAAAATGTCTTTTATTTCTTACTTAGTAAGTGAATCTTAAAATTGGATATTCTATTTGCATATTACGGTAAATTATCCCACTAAGACACTGTTTCAGATCACTTTGAGTCTAGATCACTTTTAGCTGTAAAACTTGTTTTCAGACCTCCTGTACCAGTTCATACACACGTTTCTTTTAATAAGGAAAAATCTCTAGATGTTAGACCACGAAAGTTGCTTAAAACAAGCTGAAAAACTCATTTCAAGCTTCTTATCAAGTGATAAACACTTAAAACTGGTCTGGGAATGCTGATTTTAGTGTTGCTGCTTCTCATTTTAAGAGAAAAGATCTTAAAACAAGAATAACTAACCAGGATTTCCAGAAGTGATGTCAGAGGTGCAGATCTAACAGTCTGAAACAGCGGCTGGGTGGTGGAGCAGGTTGTCTCCTACTCAGATCATGAGTTCAAGCCCCAGGTCATCCAAACCAATCTGACCCTTGATAATGAACCTTCACCAACTTCAGGTCCATGCGGGTTTGGAGGTTGGTGGGTCATGTGCTGCTCCTTCATAAATGCTGCCTTATAAGAAAGGCTTTTAGCAGATTTGAAAAAAAAAAAGATCTTGTTTTAAGATTTTTTTTACTTTAAAATGAGAAAGAACACTCATAGGAAGCGTTAGCTTTGAAGGATTTTTCACTAATTGAGAGACTTGAAATGAGTTTTTTATAACTTGTTTAAAGACATTTCTCCCTGTCTAGAGTCTCCAAATTTTTTCTTATTCCAACAAATCTTAGCAAGTGTAACTATCTTCCTGCAGGGACAGATAATTTCACTTGATTATAGTCTGATGCTTCTCAATTTCAGTGGTTTCTAACTCATATTAAGACCACTAAATTTTGCAGTGTGAGTTTGGACACCATGCTGCTGATGAAAAAACATGCTGAAATGGCGGAAAGGAACGAGGATTTAAAAGGACGGTCTAACCAACGAGGCCAGAGAACGTTATCTCCAGAAAATTTGCATGATTGACAATGTGGAGACTTATTTAATCAAAGCAAACATGGAGCAAGAATGTGGACTAACCCCGGCTTTACACCGGGTCCATGAGCACAGCGCCCCGCAACGGCTTTGCTCTGACCTCCACGGCTCCAGCATTTACACCGTGCACCTTGCGCCCATGAACGCACCCGTGAATAAGCGAAATACGCTCTATTCGCACGAATTAGACGCCTCATTCGCGTGAGTAAAACGCTACATACGTGCGAGTCAGACGTGCATTTGGGGCTCGTCGCGCCGCGTATTCGCGTCATATACGCGCACTAAAAAAAAAGCACGTCTATCCGCGTCTGTACATTGACTTAACATGTAATTCATTCGCACAAATGAATTTATTCACGTCCAGTGTGAACACAGGGTTAGAGATAGGGTGAGGAGCTCGTCATCTGGGAGGGACTCAAAGTCCTATCCCGGACGAGACCCCAAGGAAAACCCAGGATACGCTGGAGGGGCTAAAAAACATGCCCTGAAGGACGAAGGACCAGGTGGAAGTGGCCGGGGAGAGGGAAGTCTGGAAGCCTGCTTAGGAACCTGACCACGCAACCCGATCCCGGATAAGCGGAAAAAAAAGGACGGATGTTATAAACGTAGCTGCGGTCACACTCTGCTCGGCCGCGCAGTGTTGCCTAGCAACGTTGTTATAAATGTAGCTGTAGAAACTTTAAAATTTGAGGTCTGCACGGGACCAGGAACCAGAGTCCGGCTGCTGACGGTTTTCTCCGTGTCAGGTCTCACGGTTCCCGTCTACTCGGTGGACCAGGTGGTGGATCTGAATGTGGAGGACTCTACGTGCGCAGAAAGCCTGTAAACATCGGGCTTTGTCTCCGCGGGCTCGCCTTCGCCGGGAGGGGAGGATTTCTTCCCCTCTAATCCCTCCGTTTACAAGCACAGCCACTTTCCAGGGCCATTGTGGACGGTCGTCTCCCTCCATTTACTCCCTGCATGGCACTCATTTCAGCTAGTTTAACGCTGCCTGGCTTCCAGGGGGAAGGATTAGGACATGACGTGCGCTGGCTAGTGTGGAAACAACATTGACTCTGGAAGCCTCTGTCATTCCCCTGAAGGGCACACTCATAGACCCTGTAGAGCGTCTCCACGTGGATTTAGGCTGATTACCGGTGCAGCCTGCATTTTTCAGCCAATCTGCAGGGTTTCAGCAGCAGTTCGTGTCCCCATTTTCATTCCTTTTGGCTTTTAAACTTCTAAACACATGAATGCAAATGAGATTCACCTTGTTGGGACGAATGCAGACAGAAAGACAGAAATAAAACCTGCAGGTAGCTGCATTTACAAGCATCCTGACATTATTCCATAAAGACTGAGGTTAATGGGGGTCAAGTTCACACAGATCAGCAGCCAATGTCACAGTGTCCAGATTCTCACTTTCCTCCAAGTTTATAACTTTTACCCAAAACAATGAAATATTTCATTTAGAAAACTGAGCAGCTCTGCGGTGATTTTACTGTCCAGCAGTAAAACATGTCACATTTAACACAGCAGAGGTCTGAATCACCGAGACCTTCAAGTCTGTAAAATACCTCTCATGTGCTATTTTAGTAGAAGCAGAAGCGAAAGCAGCAGAATCAGAACCTTTAATCCCAGTCAGCATCTAGAACCTTTAATCCCAGTCAGCACCGAGAACCTTTAATCCCAGTCAACTTCCAGAACCTTCAATCCCAGTCAGCATCCAGAACCTTTAATCCCAGTCAGCATCAGATCTTTTTAATCCCAGCCAACATCAGAACCTTTAATATCAGTCAGCATCTAGAACGTTTAATCCCAGTCAGCATCAGAACTTTTTAATCCCAGCCAACATCAGAACCTTTAATCCCAGTCAACTTCCAGAACCTTCAATCCCAGTCAGCATCCAGAACCTTTAATCCCAGTCAGCATCAGATCTTTTTAATCCCAGTCAGCATCAAAACCTTTAATCCCAGTCAACATCAGAACCTTTATTCCCAGCCAGCATCAGAACCTTTAATCCCAGCCAGCATCAGAACCTTTAATCCCAGTCAACATCAGAACCTTTATTCCCAGCCAACATCAGAACCTTTAATCCCAGTCAGCATCTAGAACGTTTAATCCCAGTCAGCATCAGAACTTTTTAATCCCAGCCAACATCAGAACCTTTAATCCCAGTCAGCATCTAGAACTTTTAATCCCAGTCAACATCAGAACCTTTATTCCCAGCCAGCATCAGAACCTTTAATCTCAGCCAGCATCAGAACCTTTAATCCCAGCCAGCATCAGAACCTTTAATCCTAGTCAGCATCAGAACCTTTAATCCCAGTCAGCATCAGAACCTTTAATCCCAGTCAGCATCAGAACCTTTAATCCTAGTCAGCATCTAGAACCTTTAATCCCAGTCAGCATCAGAACCTTTAATCCCAGTCAGCATCTTGAACCTTTAATCCCAGTCAGCATCAGAACCTTTAATCCCAGTCAGCATCTAGAACCTTTAATCCCAGTCAACATTAGAACCTTTAATCCCAGTCAGCATCAGAACCTTTAATCTCAGCCAGCATCAGAACCTTTAATCCCAGCAGGAATCAGGACCTTTAATCCTAGGCAGCATCAGAACCTTTAATCCCAGTCAGCATCTAGAACGTTTAATCCTAGTCAGCATCAGAACCTTTAATCCCAGTCAGCATCAGAACTTTTTAATCCCAGCCAACATCAGAGCCTTTAATCCCAGTCAGCATCTAGAATGTTTAATCCCAGTCAGCATCAGAACCTTTAATACCAGTCAGCATCTAGAATGGTTAATCCCAGTCAGCATCAGAACCTTTAATCCCAGTCAACATCTAGAATGTTTAATCCCAGTCAACATCAGAACCTTTAATCCCAGTCAGCATCCAGAACCTTTAATCCCAGTCAGCATCAGAACCTTTAATCCCAGTCAGCATCAGAACCTTTAATCCTAGTCAGCATCTAGAACGTTGCATTTCAGCCGACATCAGAACCTTTAATCCCAGTCAGTTTATTTCATCCGTACTTTATCTGTACAGTCGTTCCTGCAGCCTTATTTAACGTGGTGTCTGTGAGGTAGAACACCTCAGTGACGACCTTTTGTAACCCTGAAAGTGGAACTCAATCGTTTCTGTTTTTAGGACTGAGAAACTCTCCAAAACAAAGCGACTTCATCCGTCTTCTTCTGTTTCTGCCCTCACTTTAACTCCATCAGCAAACCGTCCCCTTCCGGCCGTTTTCTATCAAACGCTGAAAATCAAACATAACGAGACGATGTCCAGCCATATGGCTGGAAGGAGTCATGTCGCGGCCATGATGATGAAATGGGAATTTAACAGGGAAATTTCCACCGCTGCTCACTGATGGGCAGCCAAATGAGTTAGTGGACTCCCGCTCTGTCTGAGCTCACAGCGGAGGGCGAGGCTAATGGCACGTCACTTATTGAGACGGAGCAGCGTAGGTTAACCCCACACGCGGGCTGACATCTTTTCATTCAGTTTGCACAGCTAACCAAAAAGGCGATTACCGCGGGGAAGCAGAGCCATTAAAACGCTGACCTTTTCCCTTTCTGAGAAGACAGCCGAGCACGTGTGTGTGTGCTGGGAAATGCCATAAAAACACACCTTGGTTAGCATGATGGAGTATTTGCAGTGTGATTAGGTAAAGGGCAACACACCGGTTTAGGGAATGAGTTCAGGCGCGTGCACACATGCAGTCACACGAGCGCCTCCACAGTATCATTCCGGTGTTTGTAACGCAGACCTGAAGGAAAACAGAGGAGAGGGAATCTGATTGGCTCGTCCCTGCTGGCAGACCTGTCACTTCCAGGTTTCCCACCGACCTCAGACTTCATTAAAATGATCAAAGCATATTGGAAAACCAATAAGATGCAACCCAACAGGTTGTAGTTCATCCAGACCGGAGCTCATTCTGATAAATCACCGCCAGCAGCTTGATTGCCTATTTTCACCGACGTGCTATTAGTGACTTGTGGACGCCATTGTGCTCTTCTTTTCAAAATGATTTGGTTAGAGGTGCAGCCTTGTCCTTTTGTGAATAAATCAGTCAGAAATGTCCTAATCAAGTCTGCCCACTGGTGAGGGAGGGGAGTCGGTCACCAACAAGGCAAGAAAAAAAATCCAATTCCTTTTCTAAGAAGCGGAACAATGGCAGAGATGGCCGGCCCCCACGAACAAAAGGAGAATTGACAACAGCCGAGGCGCGAGGCATTCTTTTTGACTTCCCATTATGTTTGCACCTTGGAGATGTTGGGATCTGATTTTCCAGCACGCCGTCCTGGTCCAATCTGCCTCCATTCACTTCCACATCAGTCCATTATCATTAAATACGCGTTTGATTTTCACACAATGCGCTCACGGCGAACAGAGACGTGAAGGGAGAGAAAACACATTAAATAAATGGCCTCTGAGTGAATGACAACAATAAACATATTTGCTGGGAGCAATGAGCAACGTTTATAGTGATAAATGATGTGCAGAGGTGGATCGGCCCAGACGGCACGCTGGAGGCATGCACGAGACACAGCGTCCTCACAGCGAAGGGAGGACGGGAGAGACGAATGGACAGGAGAGGAAAGACGAATCTGAGCAGGTTTTCAGATCAGCATCACTTCTGCTCCGGAAAACAGATTCACACATGATTCACTGTCACGTTCAGCACATCTGTCATCATCCCCAGACTTCCAGGGCTGCTCAGCAAAAATGATGACCACAGAATCCATTATTTAACACGATTATTAACTTTAATAACATGAAATTATTGAACATGGACAGTGGCTTTTAGAAAATGTTGACTTTTGGATGTCAGAGATTGCAGAAAACAGAGAAATGTCTCCTGTGAGAGACAGAGTGAAGTTTTGTAATGATGAATTTATCGTGTTGCGCTGTGTTGCAGCTATGACAGCATAGCAAACACTCTATCACCACTTTTTCTGTCAGTGTTTTGTTTTTGCTTAATTTTATGAAGTCTGCTTTGGATTTTAATTAACAGTCAACAACATGGTCCAGTACTTTTAACATGTGTGTTTTAGATCAAACTTTTATGGTGGCCCACAGGCGAAAATACATTTCATACAAAAAAAACCAACTGCAAGAAGAAAACGCTGCATCAGCAAAAACAACTGCAACAAAAAAGTGCAAAATAAATTAAAACAACTGCAACAAGAAAATGCTGCAATTAATAAAACTGCAACAAGAAAATGCAGCACAGATTAAAACAACTGCAACATGAAAATGCTACATAGATTAAAATAACTGCAACAAGAAAATGCTGCATCAACAAAAACAATTGAAACAAGAAAATTCTGCATAAACGAAAACAACTGCAACAAGAAAATACAGCAAAGACAAAAAACAATTTCAACAAGAAAATGCAGCAAAGATGACAACTGCAACAAGAAAATGCGGCATAAACGGAAACAATTGCAACTAAGAAATTCTGCATAAATGAAAAAAACTGCAACAAGGAAATGCTGCATAAACAGAAACAATTGCAACAAGAAAATTCTGCATAAACAAAAACAATTTTAACAAGAAAATGCAGCAAAGATGACAACAACTGCAACAAGAAAATGCGGCATAAACTAAAACAACTGGAACAAGAAAATGCTGCATAAACGGAAACAACTGCAACAAGAAAATGCTGCATAAACGAAAACAACTGCAACAAGAAAATGCGGCATAGCAGAAACAATTGCAACAAGAAAATTCTGCATAAACTAAAACAACTGCAACAAGAAAATGCAGCAAAGATGCAAAGAACTGCAACAAGAAAATGCTGCATCAACTAAAAAACGGCAACAAGAAAATGCTACGAAATGAAAACAACTGCATCAAGAAAATGCAACTGCACACTCCCGACCGAAAACTCACTGCTGCCCTAGATGCCCCTGCAACATTTTACTGTTGCAGTTGTTTCCGTTTTTGCCACTTTTCCGTGTTGCAGTTGTTTCCGTTTTTGCAGCGTTTTCTTCTTGCGGTTGTTTTGGTATATGAAGTAAATGTGAACCTGTGGGCACGTTTTTACATGTCACTATTAGACATTAATATCTGACAGAAAGCCAGGCCACGTTCAGCCAGTCGAGCTTTGCACATCGAGTTTTCAGTCTGGTTCACGGAGTGGAGGTTTACGTCTCCTACTCTGCAGCTGCCTGAGGACCACACGTACGAACCACTGCTGAGAAAGAGTGAAGCTTGTTACGTACTCTACCTGAAGCTTTGCCCCCATGGGGTGGGGGTTACAGCAGAACGGGAGATTCTCATCATGAATCTGCACCAACTGTGTGATGTCATCATGTGAATATGAAAATCTCTGAGGAACGTTTCCTGGTTGTATCTATGACACCAGAAACTAAGACGGCAGTTCCGGTTCTAGAAGGAGGTCCTGATGAAGAGGTTCATGCTTCATGTCAAGAATGATTTGTGTTTGTGCAGCATCACTGATGATTATTTTCATCCTGCTGTCCACCGTACTGTCTAATCTCCACATGATCCATCATTATAAAAAAGGGGGAAACTGGGACGACAGCAGCTCCACCAGGAGGTTCATCCCTGTTTTCTTTTCATTCTGCACGGTTGTTTTCTGGTGGAGTGGAAGGATGCGACAGACGTGGAATTCCTAAATGCTTTTCCGTCTAGCCTGTTGTACATCTCATGTTCCTCGTCTGCATCTGAAGACGTTCAGTCTTGTCTTCTATTTTCCTCCACTTCAACGCTGTAAATGGGATTAAAGGAAGCGTCCTCATTAAGCTGCAGCAGATTGTTTGGAGATATTTGGTTGAACAGAGAAAACACGACTTCCCGCCGAGTCTGATCTCCCCGATGAGTTTCAGATCATCCGCCCTCCGCCTTGACTGGCAGGTTTTCATGTCATTCCCTTGAAAGCACAGAGCAAAGCTTTTACTTCTCCTCCGCTGTTTAGTGCTGACAGACAATGAAAGTGGGAGTGATGCATTATAGAAGAGGATGTCAAGTTTCCCCGTGACAGCAGCCTCCACAGACGGAGTCAGTGCAGCGAGAAAACAGGTTTGTTTCTGTTAAATATAAAGCTGCCGACATGCTTCTGCACGCGTGCAGTCAGGAACAGACGGCATGATGCTGCTGATAAAGGAACCTAATACTGAAGGAAACCTCCCGCATGCTGAGCGACGATAACAATACACATTAAATTAGAAAATCAGGGTTCAAACACGTCCTGGAGAACCTGGAAAATGATTGAGCATTTTTCCAATCATGTAAAACACATGGAAAATGAGAAAAAGAGTAAAATGTCCTGGAAAAAAGCTTGAACTGTCCTGGAAAATTAGTTTTCCTTCCTCCGCTCCGTCGCCGCTACGTTGCTCCTTTGTCGCTGTTTCGTCGTCGTATCTTTGTAGCTCTGTCGTAGCTTCGTTGCCATTTTATCGCCGCAATGTTGCCATTTTGTCACCTTTTTTTTGTCGCCATCTTGTCGCTATTTCATTACTGCTACATCGCCATTTCATCGCCGTTTCATCGCCGTTTCATTGCCGTTTCATTGCTGTTTCATTGCTGTTTCATTGCTGTTTCTTTGCTGTTTCATTGCTGTTTCATTGCTGCCATGTCAAAGCTTCATAGCCATTTCGTCGCCACTATGTCACCACTACATTGCCGCTACGTCGCCGCATCGCCGCTACAATGCCGCTACGTTGCCGCTTTATCGCTGCTATATTGCCACTATGTCATTATATCACTGCTACATCGCCACTACATTGCTGCTACGTCTCCACTACGTTGCCATTTCGCCTTCTTTTCATCGCAGTTTCATTGCAGATTCATTGCAGCTTTATCATGGCTTCGTTGCCGCTTTGTTGCTGCTTTGTTGCTGTTTGTTGCCGTTTCGTCGCCTTTATGTTGCCGTTTTGTCGCAGCTTCGTCACTGTTTCATCGTAGCTTCGTAGCTGTTCAGTCACCGCTACGCCGCTGTTTCGTCGCCGCTATGTTGCCATTTTGTTGCAGTTTCCTCACTGTTTCGTTGCCATTTCGTCACTGTTTCATCGCAGCTTTATCCCCACTACATCAGTTTCATTGCCACTATGTTGCCATTTCGCCACCGTTTCATCGCAGCTAAGTCAATGCTATTTTGCCATTTTGTTGCAGCTTCGTCGCCATCTCATTACAGCTTCATTGCAGCTTTATTTCGTCTTCGTCTCTGCTTCGCCTCTGTTTTGTCTCTGCTTCGTCAATACTTCTCTGTAAAAAAAATATAAGCTACAATTGTAGAGCCACTCTCCAAAAGCTTTTGGTGGAATTTATTAGTCTATGTTGTGATAACTTGACTCGTACTGTAACAGCTGGAAAAGTCCTGGAAATGTCCTGGAAAAGTCCTGGAAAAACAATTCTTAAAAAGAGTGGGAACCCTGATATCCAAAAGTGAAATAATAATATAAAGGAAAAAAATAAGGAAATGAGTTAATCAGTAACAGTATCAAACCTGGGGTGACAGGGCCTCCCACCCTCTGGAACTCCTATCGGTGACTGCATTAACGCGGCCACGTTCAAATCACAGCGAAAAACCTGCTTGTTTCAATCTTCCTTCAGTACACCCACTCAAACCTCGACTTCTTAACTGAACTATTGTCTGTGTCTTTTTTTATTAGTATGTTTTCTATTTGTTGTGTTTTCATCTTGTACTTATTGTTTTTATCTGACTTGTTAAAGCTGCTTTGAGACCTTTTAAAAGCGCTTTATAAATAAATGTATTATTATTATTATTATTATTTAAATTAAATAAAAAAGAATCAAACAATAAAAATAATAAAAATATGAAGAAATAATGCAAACAATATGCAAATAATGAGAATATTGTATCAGAATTAAATAAATGCGGTGTTAAGGACTGAACCGTCGACACGGATCAGACGGTTTACTGGGAGACCAGACTGGACGGTAAAACCCGTCTGAGGAGGAATCATGTCTGTTTACGTGTTCATGAGTAAAACCAGATCTGCAGGACAAAGGTCAGACCACCTGCTTACTGGGATGCATAGCGCTGACACGCCGAGGATGAAGAGCCAGGCTCGTCATCACCCGGCCGGCAGCGTGAGATAAGTGAGGGAAGCCGGGCTCTCTGCTGCTGATTAATAGCACTGAGCAGACATTAAGGCTGCGATTATCTCGCCCGCACTGTGCTTCTCTCTCCTGCTATGCTAATTATTGTGGTGTCACTCTGAAGGGAACTTCTCTCCCTCTTTTCTTTCCTTTTCTTTTCTTTCCTGACATCGCGCCTCCACACCAGCCGCTCTCTCCCTGCATCTGATATCACTTCTTATCGAATCATCAAAACTGGCTTTTACCAGATAAATCAGCGGTGATTAAGTGAAGCGATGGCTGACTGACGACAAGCTGAAGATGTCATTAGCCAGATTTAAACATTCCTCCACATCTCCTTAAACATTTCTGCTCACGTTTCCTCATTAAACTGAGAAATATTGATCAGACTTCAGGGTTTAACTGCTCACATTTCTGTGTGAAACTAGTTACTCTGGAACAAAACGGCTGTGGCACAAACAATTTTATGGTCTTCATTGCAATTAAATGTTACAGAACTAAGAAGAGCCACCACAACTAACCCGCCATAACAAAACCTCAATTAGTAACCTACTAAACCACCATAAAGACCCACCAAAAATTACCCACAACTAACAAACCCTCAATTAGTAACCTACCATAACTAACCCACAAAGACTTACCTACCACAAGTAACCAACCAAAAATGACCCACAACTAACCCTCCACAACTAAACCACCATAAAAACCCACCAATAATTACCCACAACTAAGCCACTACATTTTAAACCGCCACAACTAAGCCACCACAACTTACCCACCACAACTAACCTGCCATAACAAACCCTCCATTAGTAACCCACCACAACTATCCCACAAAGACTTACCCACCACAAGTAACCAACCAAAAATTACCCACAACTAACCCACTACATTTTAAACCGCCACAACTACGCCACCACAACTAACCCACCACAACTAACCCACCACAACTAACCCGCCATAACAAACCCTCCATTAGTAACCCACCACAACTAACCGACAAAGACTTACCCACCACAAGTAACCAACCAAAAATTACCCACAACATACTCATCGCAACAAACCTTTCACAACTAACCCACCACAACTAACCCACAAAGACTTACCCACCACAAATAACCCACCAAAAATTACCCACAGCTAACCCACATTTTAAAGCGCCACAACTACCGCACAGGGCTGGACAATTATGGAAAAAATTATAATCACGATTATTTTGACTGATATTGAAATCACGATTAATATACACGATGATTTATTGATTATATAAAGTGTTTATTGAACCACCAATACTAAACTTCAAATATAACTTAAAAAAAATGGAAAAATATGATAAAAAAGTAAAGGAGTGAAATAAGAATATTATTTAAGATAATAATAGCGATAAAAATGAATACTCAGTCTACATGCATTCCTGTTCCATACTCCCTGCAGTTTGATTCCTATAACTCCACCACATATAAACCTGCAATTATCTAACCCATCATAACCACATTGAGCTGATTTCCCCCTTAGGATCAATAAGAGGAATGTTGTAAAATAGATGAACATATTAACATGACTGATGTAAACGTGACTTGTAGAAATATGACTTTCATCAATATGACTCAAATGTGACTCGTATAAATATGACTTGTGACTCTGACTCATGTAAACATGATAGGTATAAATATGACTCGTATAAACATGACTTGCAACTCTGACTTGTAAACATGACTCGTATAAACACGACTCGTGACTCTGACTGATAAAAACATGACTCGTATAAATATGACTTGTGACTGTGACTGGTAAACATGACTCGTATAAATATGACTTGTGACTGACTCATGAAAACATGACTCTTATAAACATGACTTGCGACTCTAACTTGTAAACATGACTCATATAAACCTGACTCGTGAATCTGACTTGTGTAAACATGACTCATAAACATGACTTGTGACTCTGACTCAGGAAAACATGACTCTTATAAACATGACTTGTAACTCTGACTTGTGTAAACATGACTCATAAACATGACTTGTGACTCTGACTCATGAAAACATGACTCGTATAAACATGACTTGTGACTGACTTGTGTAAACATAACTTGTATAAACATGACTTGTGACACTGACTTGTGTAAACATAACTTGTATAAACATGACTTGTGACTCTGACTTGTGTAAACATGACTTGTATAAACATGACTAGTGACTCTGACTCATGAAAATATGACTCGTAAAAATATGACTCGTATAAACACGACTCGTATAAACATGACTTGTGACTGACTTGTGTAAACATGACTCGTATAAACATGACTTGTGACTGACTTAAAAACATGACTCGTATTAACATGACTCGTTACTGACTCATGTAAACACGACTCGTATAAACATGACTCGTATGAACATGGCTCGTGACTCTGACTCATGTAAACATGACTCGTATAAACATGACTCGTATGAACATGGCTCGTGACTCTGACTCATGTAAACATGACTCGTGTAAATATGACTCATATAAACATGACTCGAGACTGACTCATGTAAACATGACTCGTATAAATATGACTTGTGACTGTGACTCGTAAACATGACTCGTATAAATATGACTTGTGACTGACTCATGAAAACATGACTCATAAACATGACTTGCGACTCTAACTTGTAAACATGACTCGTATAAACCTGACTCGTGACTCTGACTTGTGTAAACATGACTCATAAACATGACTTGTAACTCTGACTTGTGTAAACATGACTTGTATAAACATGACTTGTGACTCTGACTTGTGTAAACATGACTCGTATACACATGACTTGTGACTGTGACTTAAAAACATGACTCGTATAAACATGACTTGTTACTGACGCATGTAAACATGACTCGTATAAACATGACTCGTATGAACATGGCTCGTGACTCTGACTCATGTAAACATGACTTGTATAAACATGACTCGTGTAAATATGACTCGTATAAACATGACTCGAGACTCTGACTCATATAAACAGGACTCGTTTAAACATGACTTGTGACTCTGACTTGTAAACATGACTTGTATAAACATAACTCGTGACTCTGACTCATGTAAACATGACTCGTATAAACATGACTTGTGACTGTGACTCATAAACATGACTCGTGACTCTGACTCATGTAAACATGACTCGTATTAACATGACTCGTGACTCTGACTCGTAAACATGACTCATATAAACATGACTTATGACTCTGACTCATGTAAACATGACTCGTATGAACATGACTTATGACTGACTCGTGAACATGACTTGTGACTGTGACTCATAAACATGATTCGTATGAACATGACTCGTGACTGACGCATGTAAACATGACTCGTATAAACATGACTCGTGACTCTGACTCATACAAACATGACTCGTATAAACATGACTTGTGACTGTGACTCATAAACATGACTCGTATAAACATGACTCGCATAAACATGACTTGTGACTGTGACTCATAAACATGACTCGTATAAACATGACTTGTGACTGTGACTCATAAACATGACTCGTATAAACATGACTCGTGACTCTGACTAATGCAAACATGACTCGTAAACATGACTTGTATAAACATGACTCGTAACTGACTCGTAAACATGACTCGTATAAACATGACTCGTGACTGACACATGTAAACATGACTCGTATAAACATGACTCGTGACTCTGACTCGTACAAACATGACTCGTATAAACATGACTTGTGACTGTGACTCATAAACATGACTCGTATAAACATGACTCTTGACTCTGACTCATGCAAACATGACTCGTTAACTTGACTTGTATAAACATGACTCGTGACTGACTCGTAAACATGACTCGTATAAACATGACTTGTGACTGTGACTCATAAACATGACTCGTATAAACATGACTCGTGACTCTGACTCATGCAAACATGACTCATAAACATGACTCGTATAAACATGACTTGTGACTGTGACTCGTAAACATGACTCATAAACATTACTCGTGACCCTGACTTGTAAACATGACTCGTATAAACATGACTTGTGACTGTGACTCATAAACATGACTCGCATAAACATGACTCATGACTCTGACTTATGTAAACATGACTCGTATAAACATGACTTGTGACTGTGACTCGTAAACATGACTCGTATAAACATGACTCGCATAAACATGACTCGCATAAGCATGACTCGTATAAACATGACTTGTGACTGTGACTCATAAACATGACTCGTATAAACATGACTCGTGACTCTGACTCGTAAACATGACTCGTATAAACATGACTCGTATAAACATGACTTGTGACTGTGACTCATAAACATGACTTGTATAAACATGACTCGTATAAACATGACTCGTATAAACATGACTCGTGACTCTGACTCGTAAACATGACTTGTGACTGGCGCATGTAAACATGACTCGTATAAACATGACTCGTGACTCTGACTCGTAAACATGACTTGTATGAACATGACTTGTGACTGACTCGTGTTAGGCGGTTTCCATCAGCTACTGCTGCTTCCCAGTGACAGGTCTCCTCCGTACGACTGAGTCGGGACTCGGTGAAGTCATGAACTGAGTAAAGCAGCAGCAGGGCCAGACCTGCGGCTCAGGAAGCACAGCCGAGGTAAATTTCATTAACTGTGCTTCACCTCCATGAAATGCTCTGAGAGCCATGACGGTGAGTCGGCTCCCATCACAAGGACGACGGACCGACATTCCTGAATGTGATGCTGCTGCTCTCAGGTCCCCGAGTCGTCTCCAGGAACGGCTTCATTCTTATTTACAGCTGCAGATTTCTTCAGCTGATCATAACCTGATTACTAGTCAATAATCTGAATATGAGGTTCTTTCAGCCTCGCTCCTCTCTGTTCACTCATGAATCTGCTGCGACTGAAGGTCATTTTCAAGGAATAAAACACAAAACAATCTGTTCAATAATCAGATGTGAAACATTCAGAATAAAATATTAATCGGGTCAGTCGATGTTGGTCGATGTCATTACAAAAGCGCACGAATAAATACACGAGAAACATCCTCCAACCCGTAAACAGAGCGAGTGCAACGACACAGGGGGGGTCGTTGTACGGAGGAACAGGAAGGGCGAGACCAGTTGGCCAGAAACTCTGCATCTACAGTACAATAAAGTTAAAGAAGAGTCTTTTTAAATTTCTCCAGAACCTATATCCTGCTGAAATAAGCAGAACGATTCCAACAAGTCATTGATTGCAACTGTGATTTTTTCCACGAAGAACCAGAAACCATCATTCACCTGTTTCACCAACAGCAGAGACCTCTGTCTCCGACCCAGGCGACAGGGAGGCGCAGCTAACGGTCGTTTCTGGAACGTTCCAGGCTGGTTCCAGGCTGGTTCCAGACCTTTTCCAGCCCCGTTTAAGCCCCTTTCCGGTCCCATTACAGGCCCGTTCCAAGCCTTTTCCAGCCCCGTTCCAGCCCCTTTTCAGGTTGTTCCAGGCCCTTTCCAGGCCCATTCCAGACCTTTTCCAGCCCCGTTTAAGCCCCTTTCCGGTCCCATTACAGGCCCGTTCCAAGCCTTTTCCAGCCCCGTTCCAGGCCCTTTCCAGGCCAATTCCAGGCCTTTTCCAAGCTGGATTCAGGCTTGTTCCAGACCCGTTTCAGGATTTTCCAGACCCGTTCCAACCCCTTTCCAGGCCCATTCCATTCCAGGACCATTCCAGGCCTGTTCCAGGTCCGTTCCAGACCTTTTCCAGGCCTATCCAGGCCTGCTTCAGGCCCATCCTCCTCCTGCTTTCATCTTAAAACGGAAGATTTACATGAAGGCCGTTGGCACGGCTGTCTGAGGGGGCAATGGTGGAGCCGGGGGGGCTGGCAGGGGTTGGGATCCAGCCCGGGGGGAGGCAAAGCTGGAGGGATGGTGGCATCAGAGATCTGACACTTAACATGGATGGAGGGAGGATGGGGGAGACGGGGAAGGTCACAGGGTCCCTCTGGAAGCCAGCGTTCAAGTCTAGAAGCCGGCTGAGGGCTGTGTGTGTTTCTGTGGAGGATTGGATGGCGTGCACGGCCGAGTGTGTGACGAGGTAACAGAAGCTGACAATAGCGAGGTGCGTCCCCGAATCTGAGTGGACTGACAAGGACATGTGACAGCATCCAGGCCAGCGGAGCTGTCAGCAGCACTCACCGCCGGCCGCGCTGATGACAGCCGACAGCAGCCGAGGACCAGCCAGCCAGCGCGACTCTCCCTGCTGTTCATGCAGTCAGCCTCCCGTCACCAAACCAGAATCTCTGATTTACGGAGAAACGGCTGCTGCTGGTAGCTGCAGATGTAGCCACGATGCAGGAACGGAGCGGGAAGAGAAGTAGGCGAGCTAAAGATCTGATGCTCCATACAAAACACAGCTGCTGTTTCAGCCATAACATTCCTCAGGTTTACAGTAGAGCTTCACACGTTTACGGTATAGCTAAACACATTTACGGTAGAGGTGCACATGTTTACAATAGAACTGCACACGTTTACAGTAGAGCTGAACACGTTTACAATAGAACTGCACACGTTTACAGTAGAGCTGCACATGTTTACAGTAGAACTGCACACGTTTACAGTAGAGCTGAACACGTTTACAATAGAACTGCACACGTTTACAGTAGAGCTGCACATGTTTACAGTAGAACTGCACACGTTTACAGTAGAGCTGCACATGTTTACAGTAGAGCTGCACACGTTTACAATAGAACTGCACACGTTTACAGTAGAACTGCACATGTTTACAGTAGAGCTGAACACGTTTACAATAGAACTGCACACGTTTACAGTAGAGCTGAACACGTTTACAGTAGAGCTGCACATGTTTACAGTGGAGCTGCACACGTTTACAGTGGAGCTGCACACGTTTACAATAGAACTGCACACGTTTCCAGTAGAGCTGCACACGTTTACAGTGGAGCTGCACACGTTTACAGTAGAGCTGCACACGTTTACAGTAGAGCTGCACACGTTTACAGTGGAGCTGCACACGTTTACAGTAGAGCTGCACACGTTTACAGTGGAGCTGCACACGTTTACAGTGGAGCTGAACACGTTTACAGTCGAGCTGCACACGTTTACAGTCGAGCTGCACATGTTAACAAAAGAGCTGCACACGTTTACGTTGTAGCTGCAGATATACTAGTTACTGACCAAACTACTACTTACTGACCAGAATACTAGTTACTGTCTAGAATACTAGTTACAGTCCAAACTACTATTTACTGACCAGAATACTAGCTACTGACTAGAATACTAGATACTGGCCAGACTACTAGTAACTGACCAGAATACTTGTTACTGACCATACTACTAGTTACTGACCAGAATACTTGTTAATACTAATTGCCAACCAAACTACTGGTCACTGACCAGAATACTAGTTACTGACCATACTACGAGTTACTGACCAGAATACTTGTTAGTACTAGTTGCCAACCAAACTACTAGTCACTGACCACAAGACTAGTTACTTATTGACCAGAATACTAGCTACCAACCAAATTACTAGTCCTTTACCAGAATTTTATATACTGGCCAAACTATGAGTTACTGACCAGAATACTTGTTACTGCCCAAACTACTAGTTACTGACCAGAATATTAGTTACTGACTAGAATACTATATACTGGCCAAACTAATAGTTCCTGACCAGAATACTTGTTACCGATGAGGATACTTGTCACCAACCAAATTACTAGTCACTGACCAGAAGACTAGTTAGTGACCAAACTAGTAGCTACCAACCAAACTAGTAGTGACTGACTAGAATACTCGCTACTGACTAGAAGACTAGTTACTGCTCAAACTACCAGTGTCTGACCATAATACTAGTTACTGACCAAACAAGTGTTTACTTCCCAGAAGACTAGTTACTGACCAAACTAATAGTTACTGAACAGAATATTTTTTACTGACTAGAATACTAGTTACTGACCAGAATACTAATTACTTACTAGAATACTTGTTACCAACCAAACTACTAGTTACTGACCAGAATACTAGTTTCTGGACAGATGACTAGTTACTAAAATGCATCTCTTACACAATATATAATTTTCATTAGTCATTTCTCAGCTGATTTACTGCAACAATTCTGCTTTTAATCACAAAAATGTTCATGGATAGAAAATTAAATCAGACTAAGCGGGACTAGAATCATACAAAACACCATCATATATAAGTTGCACCTTATCTGGATCAGTTTGCACATTATCTGGATTGGTTTGCATATTTTCTGGCTCAATGAGGGGGGGTCGCCAACAATGAAAAGTTTTGTGAAATCTTTTTATTTGTGAGTAGTTTCATTTCTGAAACTCCTGAGAAAAGCAACGATGTGCGGCAGCAGGTGGGCTGCAAACTCGCGCTAGCTGATGTTAGCTTTTGGCTCACCTGCTGGATGTAGTCTGGACAACCTGCTCAAACTCAATAAAGTCCTAGCAGCAGGAATCTGTGTAAAAACTACTTTTTACTGTCACATAAGGGTAACATTTTATTTCTAATTCCTCCACTTTTCCGCCTGTGAGGAAACAACATATTTCTACTTTTTAAAAGTGACATGATGTGGTTTTAAATCCTCTCAAATCAGCGAATCCCGTCGGTCATCAGCGATAAACTTCCCGGTCCCACCTCAGAGGACAAACAATAAACCTGTTCCCTGAGCTCTGACAAGGTTTTCAGATCAACCTTTTCTCCTCTTTTGCATTTCTACCTGAGCTGCTGTCTGCACGCTTCACCTTCCTCTTCCTCATGGCGCCGGGAGCGTGCACGTGATGCGTGTGTGATGGGTCGGGCTCTGCGCTGAGGTCAGTCTGCAGCCTGACTGTCAGTAATTGTACCAGAGGGAGGTGTGGGAGGGCGCCGTAATGCAGGTTGACATCTCAGCAGACTTCAGGCAGCCAAACGCTGCGAGGGAGGAGAACCAGAGCAGAGCGCCGCACTTCAAAACACCACTGACAGCTGTGAGAACTCGTGTTCTCCCCCCACCGGTTCTATCTGCGAGATACTGCAGAGAGCTGGGAGTCTCTGCGAGCATCTTCCACCTGATCACAGTCAGCGGTCAGCTGTTAAACTGCTCGTTAACACCAGAATCTAATCAGCCTGATGATGATGATGGATGACCCCTGCATCTGTTAGCACCAACTGACCAATGGGAAAAAGAGATTCTCATAGTGATGAGGTGGAACGGGAGGTTCTCATCATGATGAGGTGGAACGGGAGATTCCCATCATGATGTGGTGGAACGGGAGATTCTCATCACGATGAGGTGGAACTGAAAATTCTCATCATAACGAGGTGGAAGGGGACGATTTTCATCGTCATGAGGTGGAACTGGAAATTCTCATCATGATGTGGTGGAACGGAAGATTCTCATCACGATGAGGTGGAACAGGAGATTCTCCTCATGATGAAGTGGAACTGAAAATTCTCATCAAGATGTGGTGAAACGGGAAATTCTCATCGTGATGTGGTGGAACGGGAAATTCTCATCGTGATGAGGTGATACAGGAGATTCTCATCGTAATAAGGTGGAACTGGAAATTCTCATTGTGATGAGGTGGAACTGGAAATTCTCATCATGATGTGGTGGAACGGGAAATTCTCATCGTGATGAGGTGGAACAAAAGATTCTCATCGTAATAAGGTGGAATTGGAAATTCTCATCATGATGAGGTGGAACAGGAGATTCTCATCATGATGTGGTAAAACAGGAGATTCTCATCATAACGAGGTGGAAGGGGACGATTTTCATCGTCATGAGGTGGAACTGGAAATTCTCATCATGATGTGGTGAAACGGGAAATTCTCATCGTGATGAGGTGGAACAGGAGATTCTCATCGTAATAAGGTGGAATTGGAAATTCTCATCATGATGAGGTGAACCAGGAGATTCTCATCATGATGAGGTGTAATGGGAAATTCTCATCGTGATGAGGTGATACAGGAGATTCTCATCGTAATGAGGTGGAACGGGAAATTCTCATCGTGATGAGGTGGAACAGGAGATTCTCATCGTAATAAGGTGGAACTGGAAATTCTCATCGTGATGAGGTGGAACGGAAGATTCTCATCATGATGTGGTAAAACGGGAGATTCTCATCGTAATAAGGTGGAACGGGAAATTCTCATCATGATGAGGTGGAACAGGAGATTATCATCGTGATGTGGTGGAACGGGAGATTCTCATCGTGATGAGGTGGAACGGGAGATTCTCATCGTGATGAGGTGGAACGGGAGATTCTCATCGTGATGAGGTGGAACGTGAGATTCTCATCGTGATGAGGTGGAACGGGAGATTCTCATCGTGATGAGGTGGAACGTGAGATTCTCATTGTGATGAGGTGGAACGGGAGATTCTCATCATGATGAGGTGGAACAGGAGATTCTTATCATGATGAGGTGGAACGGGAGATTCTCATCGTGATGAGGTGGAACAGGAGATTCTCATCATGATGAGGTGGAACATGAGATTCTTATCATGATGAGGTGGAACGGGAGATTCTCATCGTGATGAGGTAAAACGGGAGATTCTTATCATGACGTGGTGAAACTGGAGATTCTCATCACGATGAGGTGGAACGGAAGATTCTCATCGTGATGAGGTGGAACGGGAGATTCTCATCGTGATGAGGTGGAACGGGAGATTCTCATCGTGATGAGGTGGAACGGGAGATTCTCATCGTGATGAGGTGGAACGGAAGATTCTCATCGCGATGAGGTGGAACGGGAGATTCTCATCATGATGTGGTAAAACGGGAGATTCTCATCAAGATGTGGTAAAACGGGAGATTCTCATCGTGATGAGGTGGAACGGGAGATTCTCATCGTGATGAGGTGGAACGGGAGATTCTCATCAGGGATGTGCAGCAACTGTGTGATACTATCATGGTAATATGGAGCAAAACCTCTGAGGAATATTTCCACCATGTTGGATCCGTCACACCAGGAACAACAACGGCTCCGGAAGGAAAATCTGTAAATCTCTTTATTTTCTACTCCTGTCGCTGTTCCTTTCGCAGCCTCTTTGTTATGAGTGAATTGTTCAGTCTGGTGGGATTTTTTCCCCGACGTTTTGCCAGTTAACTGATGGTATCTGATCCCATCACTCCCTCACAGATGTGAAACTCTTCACACACACAAGTTGACTGACATAGTTTAGTTTGAATGCAGAAATGTGCTCGCGTACAGCCAACCGGAGCAGGAGTGGAAATCAGGGCTGGAACAAAAGAGGCTTTTTCATAGGTCTCTCAGTGAAGCAGGGTTAATTTAGCCACTGCCACTTGAAAGTCAGCAGGTTGCTGTGCTAATTAATGGAGCATGACTGCTGTCCTCAGGCAAATCCACACACTCACACACACACTTTACACTCACGGCGCCAGTTCTGTCACAAAAACAGGCTAAGACAAATGCGCTAACTTTCAGGAAACTGTGTGTTTCTGTGTGTGAAGGCAATCCAGCGGCGTGCAGCTGCACACTCAATCAGAGCACAGCAGCCACAAACCAGGATTTACCATTAATCACCCATCATCTATCATTTTTAATCAATACATCGTCATATCATTTAGCTAGTATGGATTTTAAATAAAATGGTAGACTGGGGAGTTAAAACTGAACTGGTTCCACTATGAATACGGCACATGACCAGTAGCTTACTGGGAGGACAAACTGAACCGATTTAACCGTTTCATGATGAAGCCTGGTTTCCTTCCTCCCGTCTGAAGAGACAAACCCAAAATAAAGGAAGTACATCTCCTCAACTACAGCTGAGACATGTGGGAGTACTACAGAAGTATCAGAATCCAGATATGTGTTACTGTGTCAGAGTAAATCCACCTGGAACACAGTAAAATATTTAAATGTGATCTCGTCCTTATAGAAAACCACATTACCCTCGGTGGAAAACAGAGAACAGCGGCCCAGTTCATCGAGAAACATGTAAGGTTGTCTTGGGAATTAGAAAAGTAGTACTACGAATGAGTAAAGTAACCCTGAGAAAGAATAAGGAAAGTAATACGAGGAATGGGTAAAATAATCCAAGGAACAAGTAAAGTAGTCCAAGAAACGATAGATATGTGATGGGTTTCCTAGTTGTGTGTATGACGGGTTACCTGGTTGGGTATTTGATGGGTAACCGGGTCAGGTATGTGACGGGTTACCTGGTTGGGTATGTGACGGGTAACCGGGTCAGGTATGTGACAGGTTACCTGGTTGGGTATGTGATGGGTAACTGGGTTAGGTATGTGACGGGTTACCCGGTTGTGTGTGTGACGGGTAACTAGGTTGGGTATGTGATAGGTAACCAGGTTGAGTATGTGATGAGTAACCTGGTCAGGTATGTGACGGGTAACCGGGTCAGGTATGTGACAGGTTACCTGGTTGGGCATGTGATGGGTAACTGGGTTAGGTATGCGACGGGTAACCTGGTTGTGTGTGTGACGGGTAACCAGGTTGGGTATGTGATGGGTTACCTGGTCAGGTATGTGATGAGTAACCGGGTCGGGTATGTGATGGTTACCTGGTTTGGTATGTGACGAGTTACCGGGACAGGTATGTGATGGGTTACCTGTTCAGGTATGTGACAATCAACCGGGTCGGGTTTGTAATGGATTACCTGGTTGGGTATGTGACAATTAACTGGGTCAGGTGTGTAGTGGATAACCTTGTTGGGTATTTGACGAGTTACCTGGTCAGGTATGTGACGAGTAACTGGGTCGGGTATGTGACTGGTAACCTGGTTGTGTGTGTGACGGGTAACCAGCTTGGGCATGTGATCGGTTTCCTGGTTGTGTGTGTGACTGGTAACCGGGTCAGATATGTGACGGGTTACCTGGTTGGGTATGTGCTGGGTAACTGGGTCAGGTATGTGACGGGTTACCTGGTTTTGTGTGTGACAGGTAACCGGGTCAGGTAGGTGACGGGTTACCTGGTTGGGTATGCGAGGATAACCTGGTTGGGTATGGAACGAGTAAACTGGTTGTTTATGTGACGGGTAACCTGGTCAGGTATGTGACGGGTTTCCTGGTCGGGTATGTGACGGATAACCTGGTTGGGGCTGTGACGATTAACCGGGTCTGGTATGTAATGGATAACCTGGTTGGGTATGTGATGGGTTACCTAGTTTGGTATGTGACGAGTAACTGGGTCATGTACTGTATGTGATGGATAACCAGGTCAGGTTTGTGACAGATAACCAGGTCAGGTATGTGACGGGTAACTGGGTCGGGTCACTTGTCACATACAAGTGACCCGACTTTTTCTTTCTTTCTTTCTTTCTTTCTTTCTTTCTTTCTTTCTTTCTTTCTTTCTTTCTTTCTTTCTTTCTTTCTTTCTTTCTTTCTTTCTTTCTTTCTCTCTCTTCTCTTTATAACATCCTCTGGATGGAGGACCTTATGCCGCTTCCAGTACTCAGCCTCTGCTGTGATGATGCTTCCATCATCATACAAGTGATTAAACCCCACAAACAAGCTGGAACACAAACAATCACCAACACAGCAACAAAACCAACTGCACGCTGGAAGATATCAGGAGGCTAAATGGAAGAAGATCACACAAGCTGTCAGGAAACAAAGCGGTGGTGGTTCGCTCCGTGCGTTCTATCCCTGAATCATGTGATGAGTCAACGAGCGCTAAACTCCGAGGTCTCTGTGATGCGAGTAGCTACCTGCCAACTGTCACTTCTGCAGCTCTGCTCTGGATCCCCCGGCGGAATAAAGTGGAATAATCACACTCACTTCATCGTGCATCTGCTGGAATGAAGATGAATTTGTCTTTTTCAAATGTTGGTCTGTGCTTTGGTCCTGCACGGGGAGGCGGGGGAGGGGCTTCTCTCCAGAGATGCGACTCCCTGACACCAACCCAGTTTCCAAATGACTGTAATTTTGCTTTTAAGCTGAATTTTTTAGCCAGAATCATAATTCATTACTACTGACGCAGAGAGAAAATGAATCGGGGAGTCCGAAAAATTACTTATAAAAGCCATCAGCAGTGTGACAGGGTAGTAAATCTTGGCCTGCACTCAGGTGTGACTGCATTGTGTGAATCAGGTGTTAAATTTGGAATTAGCTGCTCGCTGGCTAACAACACATACATCACACTAATGCAGTTCTGTCATTGCCGTGCTCGGCCTTAATCAGGGCGCATCTGTGTTGTGATGAGGCACCTCGGCTATGCGGTGATAGCGCACACACATAAAGGAGTCCCCAGAAAGCCGGGCTCTGCATCACTTCTGTTAAACAGGCAGCGTTTAGCAGCCGCGTGCACGCAGGGGGGGGGTTGCTGCCCTGCAGGGGGTCTGCTGTCCTGGTTCTGGACAGGTTTACTTTCAGATGCTGAGAGGAGACGCAGGACATCCTGAATCTGTCCATCTGTTCTCTGGAACTACCTCTGATTACACGTTTCTTTATCTGAAGGAAAAGGTTAAACACCATGATCTCGTTTCTCCGACTGAATTTGTTTAAAACGCCTTCAGGTGGAGTTTAAGTTAGGGCTGGACAATTAATCGAATTTTAATCGTGATTTCAATTTTGCCTTTTCACAATCATAAAAACACTGTAATCGAAGAAAAACAATTCATCCTGAAGTGAACAGACTGGTGGAGTTATAGGAAGCAAACTGCAGGGAGGATAGAACAGGAATGCATGTAGACTGAGTATTCATTTTAATGCTATTATTTTAAATAATATTCCTATTTTACTCCTTTACTTGTTTCTAATTTATTCCATTTTTTAAAGTTATATTTGAAGTTGAGTTTTAGTGGTTCAATAAACAATTTTCATAAAATCAATGAATAATCTTGTAAATTAATCGTGATTTCAATATCAGACAAAATAATCGTGATTATAATTTTTTCCATAATCGTCCAGCCCTAGTTTAAGTTCTGCAACTTCACAGATTTCTCACATGCAAAGAAAGCAGATTCATCGTTGTGGTCATTTTTTTGCTATTACTCTTCCAATGATGAAGCTACTTCTTCTATTTCTTCTTCTTGTTATCATTGTTATTATTATTATTATTAGTGGTAGTAGTAGTAATAGTATTAGTATTATGAGTATTATTATGAGGATCATTTATTCATGAATAAATGTATTCATTTATTTATATTATCATTTATCCATTTTTTGACAATGTCAAAAAAAAGATAAATCTATAAATCTGTCAAAGATCTTTTAAGGATTTTTTTAAGTTCTTTATCCTCACAGACCTGTAAGAAAATATTACTGAAAAATGAGAAGTTGCATTTTTCTTTCATGGCTGTCATCACAGAATTCGGGTGTAACCATCAATACCAAAAAATGCAATTTTAACCGTTTAAATTCCAACCTCTAAAAACTGAAAATGGGGTTAAAATAAATGTGATTAATGCTTTTTATTTTGCGCAGGATTATCAGAGCCCTGGAGTTTTTAAAAAAGGTATAAAAAATGTTTTGTTACATCTTTACTTTTTGTGTTACAGTGGTGTTTGTTTGTTTTTTTTTCCCAAAAAGTTATGTTCAGCTTCTTAAGGGCACAGACTGGCCAGTGCCAATTAATGGCCTGTAAATATCATTTAAAAATTAAAAGTTGCATTTTTTTTCCCATGGCTGCCATCACTAACTTCTGATCTAACCATCAATACCAAAAAATCAATGAGTTTCAGAATTTTAATCCTTTAAAGTTCCAGTTTGTCCGCACAATGTTCCCACTGCCTGAAACTGAATTCCCTGCAAAAGACTGACCTGAATAATTAGCTGTCTTAAACTGATCTAAATGCTTGAAAAATCAAACAAACAAACAAACAAACACCAGAATTAAAAAGTTGAGACCCTTTCACGCTCAAATAACCTCACATGAAAGAAGAAAAAAGATGTTTTACTTCATTGAATGTGTTTTTGATGGACTCTGATTTTCTGAAATAACATTGAAATCTCTGGTTTCATCACTAAGATAAAAAGCGGGGCCCCTTCTGAGTAAATGGTCTCATGTCATGGAAAACAGTTCAAACTACATCACTGAAGTGTAGAGCAAGTGTGTGAGGCGGAAAAATGTTATCCTAAACATTTATTCTGAAATGGCATTTGATTATAGAAAGGTCCTTTTCAATGCAAGTCAATGTGGCACGGATTGGCTCTAAGGAGGAAATGAGGTGGATTTGTTTTAGAGACCTTAGAAAAAGAGTTACACACCCCATCTTCTAGAATATTATTAGTCAAGCCAAAATACACGTATGGACCAAGTTTTATGCTGTTTGCATTAGTAGAAAAAAAGTAACAACAGAAAAGGTCACTCACTATCTGATATACCGATATCTGATGTGTCGATATTGACTGAAAAATAAGAACAAGCCAGTCTTTGAACGGTTCTTTAGAAGGAACGGCTCCAAGATCCGGCTCCCTTCATGGAGCCAGAACTCCTTCTCTGTACTGGACGCAACGACGGACCGAAGCTACGTCCGCTCTTCTGTCTGCTGCATAAACCTGATTCCAGTTCATTTCATGGACTGTGGACTGGTTCAGACCGGTTCCTGGGGAGGACCATGGTTCCAGGTGTTCTGCAGGAGAGCGATGCATGGAAACAAGCTCATATAAGCGACGTTTGCAGACATGTCAGGAATGGACCCCCCCCCCCCCGCCCCGGTGGCAGACTGTCTGATGTCAGCAGCAGATCCTTCCGACGGTTCCAGCTGTGAATCATCTCTGACGTTCCTGCAAATGTAAAACGTGCTGCTTCACGCTCAGCAAGCCCAGACCGGATCTGCAGGTCACAGCAGTCTCCTTAAAAACACTCACATCAGATGAGGGCGAGCAGAGGTTTCCATGGAGACGCATCGAAAATGTCCAGTGTAAGGGGACAACAAATGATATGTTTTATTTTTCTAAAATATCTGGATCAAATTGAATTGAACTTATATGAACACGGTCGTCCTCAGAATTATTCATAGCCTCAAATTAAAGAAAGAAAAAAATCAGCCATTAGTGACATAAGATGAAACTGACAAAATTAAGAAATAAAAATTATATTATTGCATGGTTGCTGTCCGGTGCTGAATCCTGCACCTTTCCATGTTGGTCGCTTGTATGAGGCTTCGTTATTTTGGTGAATATTCTTTGGCCCAATCCAGTAAAAGTGCAGAAACATAACGCAACTTAAGTCATGAAAATCAATCATTTTCTTAGAACTTCACGTATTGGTTAAGTTCCCCATGAGCACCATGAGAGAAAACATCCTGGCGGCGTGCCTGTACGTGATGACGTTGGGCGGAACGTACCTACGTACGTCGGGACATTGCGAAGCGTCGTCTCATATAACGAACGAAACCAACTCTGCTTTGAGTCTCCTACGTTCCATCTGCGCTAGAAAACCAAAAAAGCTGTGTGTGTGTGTGTGTGTGTGTGTGTGTGTGTGTGCGCGTTTTTGCAACATTCTGGGGACCATGTTCCGGATTTTTACCATCACCGTGGGGACGTCTTGCCCTCGTGGGGACATTTTTCCGGTCCCCGAACCCCGTTTTGAGTGTCAAGATTAGGTTTTAGAGATTAAGTTACCATTAGGTTTTGGTTAGGGTTAGGACAAGGGTTAGGTTTAGGCGATCAGTTATGGGCGTTAGGTTTAGGGAAAGGGGCTAGGCAATGCATTATGTGAATGGATGTACCCCACAGGGATAGAAAAACCAACGTTTGTGTGTGTGTGTGTGTGTGGTGACCTGTGAAAGGTCGATCTACAGCCTCATTATGGTTTTGTTTTTAACTACGGAGGCTGATCAGCAGGGATGATGGGAAAATGCTCTCATTATGTTCGAGACATATTCAATTACTTTGACTATTTTCTGTTAAGACATGGCAGAAATGTTTGCCCCCGACTGCACCTGAAATCAAAGTCGTCTCCCTTTTTGTCGGAGGGAGAAAGGAGGAAGTTTCAAAGGCTCAGACTGAGTTTGGCAGTGTTTTCCCTCCTTTGATCCCGTTTACAGTCAGACAGCAGACCGAGACTTTGAGGTTCCAGCGAGAACAGCTGAGCGACGTCCTCGCTCTCATCTCTTACCTAAAAACTGCTAATGATACAACCTGAACTCCAGAAGGCAGGTCTCTGTGTCAGATATAAATACGCCAGAATCTCACCCACATGTTTAATTCCCCGTAGAACCGAACAACTGACACGATGACACAGATACTTCAGCGTCTGATGGAAAATGTGAGCTGATTGTAAATCTGATGGCAGAAACACGTCTGTAAAAAGTAGTTCCAGTGTAATGTGTACCATTGTGTAGTAACACGTCTGTAAAAAGTAGTTCCAGGGTGATGTTTACCATCGTGTAGTAACACGTCTGTAAAAAGTAGTTCCAGGGTGATGTTTACCATCGTGTAGTAACACGTCTGTGAAAAGTAGTTCCAGGGTGATGTTTACCATCGTGTAGTAACACGTCTGTGAAAAGTAGTTCCAGGGTGATGTTTACTATTGTGTAGTAACACGTCTGTGAAAAGTAGTTCCAGGGTTCCGTTTACCATTGTGTAGAAACACGTCTGTAAAAAGTAGTTCCAGGGTGATGTTTACCATCATGTAGTAACACGTCTGTGAAAAGTAGTTCCAGGGTGATGTTTACCATCGTGTAGTAACACGTCTGTAAAAAGTAGTTCCAGGGTGATGTTTACCATCGTGTAGTAACACGTCTGTAGAAAGTAGTTCCAGGGTGATGTTTACCATCGTGTAGTAATACGTCTGTAAAAAGTAGTTCCAGAATGATGTTTACCATCGTGAAGTAACACGTCTGTAAAAGTAGTTCCAGAGTGATGTTTACCACTGTGTAGTAACACGTCTGTAAAAGTAGTTCCAGGGTAATGTTAACTATCGTGTAGAAACACGTCTGTAGAAAGTAGTTCCAGGGTGATGTTTACCATCGTGTAGTAATACGTCTGTAAAAAGTAGTTCCAGAATGATGTTTACCATCGTGTAGTAACACGTCTGTAAAAGTAGTTCCAGAGTGATGTTTACCACTGTGTAGTAACACGTCTGTGAAAAGTAGTTCCAGGGTGATGTTTACCATCGTGTAGTAACACGTCTGTAAAAAGTAGTTCCAGTGTAATGTGTACCATCGTGTAGGAACACGTCTGTAAAAAGTAGTTCCACGGTGATGTTTACCATCGTGTAGTTACACGTCTGTAAAAAGTAGTTCCAGTGTAATGTTTACAATCGTGTAGTAACACGTCTGTAAAAAGTAGTTCCAGGGTGATGTTTACCATTGTGTAGTAACACGTCTGTAAAAAGTAGTTCCAGGGTGAAGTTTACAATCGTGTAGTAACACGACTGTAAAAAGTAGTTCCAGGGTGATGTTTACAATCATGTAGTAACATGTCTGTAAAAAGTAGTTCCAGGGTGACGTTTCCCATTGTGTAGTAACACGTCTGTAAAAAGTAGTTCCAGGGTGATGTTTACCATCGTGTAGTAACACGTCTGTAGAAAGTAGTTCCAGGGTGATGTTTACCACTGTGTAGTAACACGTCTGTAAAAAGTAGTTCCAGGGTGATGTTTACCATCGTGTAGTAACACGTCTGTAGAAAGTAGTTCCAGGGTGATGTTTACCATCGTGTAGTAACACATCTGTAAAAAGTAGTTCCAGGGTGATGTTTACCATCGTGTAGTAACACGTCTGTAAAAAGTAGTTCCAGGGTGATGTTTCACATCGTGTAGTAACACGTCTGTAAAAAGTAGTTCCAGGGTGATGTTTACCATCGTGTAGAAACACGTCTGTAAAAAGTAGTTCCAGGGTGATGTTTACCATCGTGTAGTAACACGTCTGTAGAAAGTAGTTCCAGGGTGATGTTTACCATCGTGTAGTAACACGTCTGTAAAAAGTAGTTCCAGGGTGATGTTTACCATCGTGTAGTAACACGTCTGTAAAAAGTAGTTCCAGGGTGACGTTTACCATCGTGTAGTAACACGTCTGTAAAAAGTAGTTCCAGGGTGATGTTTACCATCGTGTAGTAACACGTCTGTAAAAAGTAGTTCCAGGGTGATGTTTACCATCGTGTAGTAACACGTCTGTAAAAAGTAGTTCCAGGGTGACGTTTACCATCGTGGAGTAACACGTCTGTGAAAAGTAGTTCCAGGGTGACGTTTACCATCGTGGAGTAACACGTCTGTAAAAAGTAGTTCCAGGGTGATGTTTCACATCGTGTAGTAACACGTCTGTAAAAAGTAGTTCCAGGGTGATGTTTACCATCGTGTAGTAACACGTCTGTAAAAAGTAGTTCCAGGGTGATGTTTACCATCGTGGAGTAACACGTCTGTAAAAAGTAGTTCCAGGGTGATGTTTCACATCGTGTAGTAACACGTCTGTAAAAAGTAGTTCCAGGGTGATGTTTACCATCGTGTAGTAACACGTCTGTAAAAAGTAGTTCCAGGGTGACGTTTACCATCGTGGAGTAACACGTCTGTAAAAAGTAGTTCCAGGGTGATGTTTCACATCGTGTAGTAACACGTCTGTAAAAAGTAGTTCCAGGTTCCGTTTTAAATGAACTTTGGTCTAGTAAACGGATGGTGGTGGTTCTGGTTCCGGGTCTAATGCGGCTTCTTCTCTGCATGATGGAGCTTTAATCTGCATTTGATGGTTTCAGGGTGAACTGTGTTCACAGACGGACATTTCTGGAATCTTCATCAGTGGTTTCTGGTAGAGGATCAGCAGCATCCAGCCTGGTCCCCGGCGCACAGAGATTCCTCCTGATTCTCTCCATCTTCTGATGATCTTCTACACTGTAGATGGAGGATCTCCAAAGTCTGAGGAACATTTTTCTGAACTTGTTCCACAACTTTTAGAGCCAGTTCGTCTCAGATTGAACCTCTTCTCCTCTACTGAGAATAAAACAAACTGATGGGATTCGGCTCTTTTCTATATTTCAAACAGCAGGTTTTAAATCTTTTACGATTGAGGTTTACGTGTTTGCCTCGCAGAGGCATCAACAAACAGATCAGCTGATGTGAGGTTGAAGTAAAACAAAGAGGCTGATAAAAGCACGTGCAGCCGTTTACCTTCATGCTCCAGCAGCACGTTACGTCCATGCATCGTCCGTGCACGTCTACATTCTCAATGCTGTCAGGGGTAAATGGCAACCAGGTCATCTGTGCAAAACAGATATCTGTTCAAATGTTAAATTCCAACGTTTGCTCTGCGGAGATGATGGCAGCCATGTGAACATGACATTCTGACCCAGATCCACCAAATCTCACCAACACACAGCCGCCCTTCCGGAGCTTTTTCTATTTGCCAACAGCTGGATACATCGTTTATTTTGGATATATTTATGTGTTTCTGTGTTTTTTGCATTAATTTAACATTCAAAGTATATATATATATATATATATATATATATATATACTTTTTTTTTTTCATTTAATGTTTTATACCAGGGTCTGAAACCTTTACAGTCCAAAGAGCCATTTTTCACCTCAACCAGCCAAATAAAAGTCATTCAGAGCCACAAATGTGCAAAAAGAGGACTCATACATTTTTTTCCGATTATCTTGTCTCCAATGGATCTTAACTGTATAAAAAGGTTAAATAAATTTTTAAAAATGTAGACATTTAAGGGAAATTAAGTCGAAAAAAGCTCCTAATTTCCAGGCTAATGACAAAACAGAAAATGGCACCGTGTTATGAAAATTTAACGCAATTATCCAATGAAAAAAACTGCTAAAACCTAAAAATGTTATGTATGTTAGGGATTCACAGTATAATCGACCCCCTATCGGTATCGGCTTATATTGGCCTTAAAACTGTGTATAAGACATTGGCCACCCTACCGATATTGAACCGATATTTAACCAATCAGGCCGCTGTTTCTAAAGTCTATGAAAAAAAAAAAAAAAACTTGTTCTTCTTCTTCAAAAACTTATCTTTTAAAGACTTTAAAACTTGTAATGACTAGGGGTGGGAAAAATATCGATACACTGATATATCACAATATTTTCATATGCCGATATCATATTGACATGTAAAAATCTGGTATCGATCAACTTTACTAACAAAATCTTGTGATATTTCATTGTTCTGTAATGAAATCTCAGAAAATTTTGAGATATTTTCACATGGTGACATCATATTGACATGGTTTTGATCTATTTTATTTGCGCAATTTTGCGATATTTTAATGGTTCTGTCGCTAGAATTCACGAAATATCGTGAGTTTGTAACACAATGATGAAATCTCATGAGATTTTGTAAGTAAAATAGATCGATACTGCGTTTTTAAATATCGATTTGATATTGGCATATAAAAATATCGCAATATTTCAGTCTATCAATATTTTTTCCCACCCCTTTTTTTCAAAGTGTTGAAAACTGATAACAAAACTGCTATTTGCAATGATTGCTAAATTTTTTATTCGTTATTCAATTTATTAAATTTTTTTCAATATCAGTTATCGGCCACATGAGTTTTAAAATATCGGCATATTGGATATCGGCCAAAATTTCAATATCGTGCATCTCTAATGTATATACTTGAAAATATTCGTTGTCTCTATTACTTTTACTCGCGAGGTGCAGATCCCTGTTTTATCTGCAAAACAGCTGTTCGGTTCATATTTGCAGCCTGTTTTTATCTTCAGTTAAAAATTAAAACATCGTGTAACTATAAAATACACGTTTGAATAATCGTGATTTCAGTATTGGCCAAAATAATTCTGATAATGATTTTACCCTCCTCCCGAACCTGGGGGGATCTTTCCGCCCAGCTTTACTAGATCATGCGTGAGCCTGAACCCGGCGGTCTCCGGTGTTTCAGGGGGGGCCCCTTCAGCCCCCTGTGAACCCTGATTAAACCGGAATCAGGGACCCCGGTTGTGTCCGGACCCCTCCAGCAGGAAAAATCAGGTCTAGAAAATCAGGGTGTGGATGGATCACACGCCCTGTGGGACAGGTGTGGACCTGATCAGCCAATCACGGCGCAGCAGGTCTCGCCTCTTTTAACGGCAGCGCTGACGCGTGAGCCTGGATCTCTGCTGTGCTGCGTTCACTGACCAGAGGAAAGCAGAAATCCGTCCTTTTACATGGAAACGTTGGAGATTACAGCTTCATCATCCACTTCCACATCAGACCGGGTGTTACCGGGGTCTCCAGAGGCCCGCTGGGGTCAAAGGTCACCAGCGTCTCAGTGTGGCGCGCAGACGTAGGAAAGTATGGGAGAAGTTTTATCGTGGGAGGCGGGGGCCGCTCCACCTCCGGGACGCTTGGCCGCATCCCGGTGCCATCAGCGCTGCCGTCGGCGGGTGCGGGGGAAGACAAATCACCAGAGGAGCGAGGAGTGAAAGCGGCGAGCTCCCCGTCCCAGCCTCCTCCAGATGGACATAATTAAACCATTAACGGGCGAGGGGGGGGGGCTGATGACTCCATCAGGACCCATTTTGGGCTTAAATAAACGGTGGAAAATAAAGCTGCTGAGGAGCGCAGCCCGCTCGTTCACGCGCCGTTTACCAGCGAGGAGGCCGGGCCTCCTCCTGCTCCTCCAGCACGGAGATGCAGGAGGAGAGGAGGTCTGAGAGGAGGCGATGCAGGAGCAGCGGAGAGGAGGTCTGAGAGGAGGCGATGCAGGAGGAGAGGAGAGGAGGTCTGAGAGAAGGCGATGCAGGAGCAGCGGAGAGGAGGTCTGAGAGGAGGCGATGCAGGAGGAGAGGAGAGGAGGTCTGAGAGGAGGCGATGCAGGAGCAGCGGAGAGGAGGTCTGAGAGGAGGCGATGCAGGAGGAGAGGAGAGGAGGTCTGAGAGGAGGCGATGCAGGAGGAGAGGAGAGGAGGTCTGAGAGGAGGCGATGCAGGAGGAGAGGAGAGGAGGTCTGAGAGGAGGCGATGCAGGAGGAGAGGAGAGGAGGTCTGAGAGGAGAGGAGGTCTGAGAGGAGGCGATGTAGGAGGAGTGGAGAGGAGGTCTGAGAGGAGGCGATGCAGGAGGAGAGGAGAGGAGGTCTGAGAGGAGGCGATGCAGGAGGAGAGGAGGTCTGAGAGGAGGCAATGCAGGAGGAGAGGAGGTCTGAGAGGAGGCGATGCAGGAGGAGAGGAGAGGAGGTCTGAGAGGAGGCGATGCAGGAGGAGAGGAGGTCTGAGAGGAGGCGATGCAGGAGGAGAGGAGGTCTGAGAGGAGGCGATGCAGGAGGAGAGGAGGTCTGAGAGGAGGCAATGCAGGAGGAGAGGAGGTCTGAGAGGAGGTGATGCAGGAGGAGAGGAGAGGAGGTCTGAGAGGAGGCGATGCAGGAGGAGAGGAGGTCTGAGAGGAGGTGATGCAGGAGGAGAGGAGAGGAGGTCTGAGAGGAGGAGATGCAGGAGCAGGGGAGAGGAGGTCTGAGAGGAGGTCTGAGAGGAGGTCTGAGAGGAGGCGATGCAGGAGGAGAGGAGGTCTGAAAGGAGGCGATGCAGGAGGAGAGGAGGGGAGGTCTGAGAGGAGACGATGCAGGAGGAGAGGAGAGGAGGTCTGAAAGGAGGCGATGCAGGAGGAGAGGAGAGGAGGTCTGAGAGGAGGCGATGCAGGAGGAGAGGAGAGGAGGTCTGAAAGGAGGCGATGCAGGAGGAGAGGAGAGGAGGTCTGAGAGGAGACGATGCATGAGGAGAGGAGAGGAGGTCTGAGAGGAGAGGAGGTCTGAGAGGAGGCGATGCAGGAGGAGAGGAGGTCTGAGAGGAGGCGATGCAGGAGGAGAGGAGAGGAGGTCTGAGAGGAGACGATGCAGGAGGAGAGGAGAGGAGGTCTGAGAGGAGGCGATGCAGGAGGAGAGGAGGTCTGAGAGGAGGTGATGCAGGAGGAGAGGAGGTCTGAGAGGAGGTGATGCAGGAGGAGAGGAGAGGAGGTCTGAGAGGAGGTGATGCAGGAGGAGAGGAGAGGAGGTCTGAGAGGAGGTGATGCAGGAGGAGAGGAGGTCTGAGAGGAGGCGATGCAGGAGGAGAGGAGAGGAGGTCTGAGAGGAGGCGATGCAGGAGGAGAGGAGAGGAGGTCTGAGAGGAGGCGATGCAGGAGGAGAGGAGAGGAGGTCTGAGAGGAGACGATGCAGGAGGAGAGGAGAGGAGGTCTGAGGGGAGAGGAGGTCTGAGAGGAGGCGATGCAGGAGGAGAGGAGAGGAGGTCTGAGAGGAGAGGAAGTCTGAGAGGAGGTGATGCAGGAGGAGAGGAGAGGAGGTCTGAGAGGAGAGAAGGTCTGAGAGGAGGTGATGCAGGAGGAGAGGAGAGGAGATGATGCAGGAGGAGAGGAGAGGAGGTCTGAGAGGAGGTGATGCAGGAGGAGAGGAGAGGAGGTCTGAGAGGAGGTGATGCAGGAGGAGAGGAGAGGAGGTCTGAGAGGAGGCGATGCAGGAGGAGAGGAGAGGAGGTCTGAGAGGAGAGGAGGTCTGAGAGGAGGTGATGCAGGAGGAGAGGAGAGGAGGTCTGAGAGGAGGCGATGCAGGAGGAGAGGAGAGGAGGTCTGAGAGGAGGCGATGCAGGAGGAGAGGAGAGGAGGTCTGAGAGGAGGTGATGCAGGAGGAGAGGAGAGGAGGTCTGAGAGGAGGCGATGCAGGAGGAGAGGAGAGGAGGTCTGAGAGGAGGCGATGCAGGAGGAGAGGAGAGGAGGTCTGAGAGGAGGCGATGCAGGAGGAGAGGAGAGGAGGTCTGAGAGGAGCTCTGAGAGGAGGCGATGCAGGAGGAGAGGAGAGGAGGTCTGAGAGGAGGCGATGCAGGAGGAGAGGAGAGGAGGTCTGAGAGGAGAGGAGGTCTGAGAGGAGGTGATGCAGGAGGAGAGGAGAGGATGTCTGAGAGGAGGCGATGCAGGAGGAGAGGAGGTCTGAGAGGAGCTCTGAGAGGAGGCGATGCAGGAGGAGAGGAGAGGAGGTCTGAGAGGAGAGGAGGTCTGAGAGGAGGTGATGCAGGAGGAGAGGAGAGGAGGTCTGAGAGGAGGTGATGCAGGAGGAGAGGAGAGGAGGTCTGAGAGGAGGTGATGCAGGAGGAGAGGAGAGGAGGTCTGAGAGGAGGCGATGCAGGAGGAGAGGAGAGGAGGTCTGAAAGGAGGTCTGAGAGGAGGCGATTTTCGTTTTCCATAGACTTTCATATAATGGAGTTCATCGGCGCTCGAAACAAAAATGTCCATAAAAGTCCAGAAAAACTTGTCAACATTCCTCCAAACTGCTCGTCCAATAAAATCCAAATGTCCTGAGTGGGAAGCGTCCATGATTTACTGGAAACCATCATTTAGTAGATTTTAGAGCCTAAACAGCAGAACGTTGCACTTCGCTGATGCGTCCCTGTGAGTTCACGACACTACGGAAGCCGTGGCAGACCAAATCAGACGAGATCACACCTTCTTTCTTTTCTTCTTGTCTTTCCTCCTTTCAGTTCTTTCAACGGTGTCTCAACTGTACTCAGTACTTTTATTCTGTGGGTACAGTTGAGACAAAAACACACCTCTTGGTTTTTATTAATCGTAAAAAATATAAATAACTTATGGATATTACTTCTTGGTAATTTTATTACACAAATAGAGGATGTATTTTGAAAAATAAAAAATCTAATGTCTAACTTTTGCGTTGAAATGGGGAGTGTAAACTGTCTCAACTGTACTCCGTCCACACTAAGTTATAATTAAAATAAATTTTACTTTGTCCTGAATCATAAATTTAACTTGAGAACATTTTAAAAAACACGTTACAGAATTACAGCGATTTGTTTAGTTTATTCCAAGATGAGAAATTAAGTCTTTCTTTGTTATATTTTTACTTTCTATCAGAGCAAATTCTTTATTTCCAGTAAATCAAAATTAATTTTCAACCAAATCTTAATTGTTTGAGAAAAACTAACAGAATGAAAGCAGTTTTCTAAAGTTGATTCAAAGCATCATTGTTTCCAGCACGTTTCCCCCGTCAGAGGCGGATTCAGCCGCTTTCCTGCCGGTCGGCAGCCGGGTCGTCTCCCTCCGCCGGGCCGGACCGCATCACTCACACACTTCACCTTGAAGGACGACCGAGAGCAAAATAAACATGAAATAGCGACGCGGAAGCGGCCGACCCCGCGGTGGCCGCGGGGATTTATCACCGTCGTTATCACCCTGTAAGGATGAAATAATGGCCCGTCATAAATTCTTACGGATCGCAGCCGGTCTTATATAACTCAGACGGGCTAGTTATTGTGAAGTGGAAAGCAAAACTGTCAGACTGATCTTCCAGATGTCAGCGCTTCCTGAAAACGGCTGCAAATGTTTCCCTGAGTTTAGATGACGAGTTCAGTCAGCAGTCACGCTGCAGCAGAGCCGCTCCGTTTCCCTCCACAGCCGGAAAACCAGAACCCCGTCAGAAACTCCTCCACCCGGACCAGGACCCCGCTCAGGGTCTGGAATGAGGTCCTGGTCCAGGTGGAGGAGGTCAGGTGTCTCTGGTCTGGCTCGGGGGTGAGGACGGACAGAGCTGGGGACGGACGGACGGATCGGTGCCGCGTCTGCAGTCGTGGAACTCGTTTACAGCAGAAATAAACCGATTCAGGGTTTTACCAGGCGACGTGCCGAGAACAAAAACCCTGAAAGAACGTAGACGACGTCCAAACGGACAGAACCATGGATCGTACACACGAGCTGGTCAGATACTAAAACAAGAACCTTGTTCTGACGGGATCAGTATTATACACGGACCTCAGGTAATTTGGAATAATTACAGAGATTATCGGTGATTTTAATCCCGTGTGAATCGGTCATGTCTGTGATTTGTGATGTAATAATTCCACCACAAATTACCTGCTATGATTATCTAAACTCAGAGGTTCTCTGATATCACGAATCCAATGTGACTGGACATCTCTGTCTCACCTGATTTGGTGATATTTGTTTCCTGGACGCATTTCATTTCCTTTTTGGAGGCTGAAAATAGGTTTTCCTTCCAAATGATTATGTTTATGATAATATGAAGCATTAACTTTTAGGAATCGGAGTGATCGGGAGAAGTTTGACCATTCCCGCTCCCACAGCGAGAGCCGTTTAATTTGGACATGCTCCACATTCTTAAAGCGTTGGTAACGACTGTCCGGGAGTTATGTGACACATTTGTCTCAGAATGACGACGCGCTGCTGCTGGATGTCTGTGAATTTCAGTTAAGTCTCAGACTTCAGTGATCCCGTGCAAATGCACCACAGAAAAAACAGATGTGGGGGGTAATTTATCTATTACATGTGGTCCCTCGGTAATACTAATCCCGTCAGAATATGGCTGAAGTCCGTATTTTTGTGCAGAAACGGCTTTTATGGGCGTAATTCTGTGGAGGACTTGTTGACTTCGCGCTGCAGTATTTTATGTGTCAGCAGCACGTAGTTTGAAGCAGAAAAGTTTGTGTCTGGGACACGAAAAAGCACTAAAGTAAGCTCTCAATAACTTTTAACCTGGTCTTTTATCCTTCCTTCCTTCTACGGGTCTCTGCTTTTGCAGATGATGTGGTTCTGTTGGCGTCATCGGGCCTCCGACTCTCTCAGCCGAGACGCATCAGTGCGGCGTCTGCAGTGATGAAGACTCTGCATCGGTCTGTCATGATGAAGAAGGAGCTGAGCCAGAAGAAGAAGCTCTTGACTTACCGGTCCGTCTACGTTCCTACGCTCAGCTGTGGTCACCAGCTCTGGGTCGTGATCGAAAGAATGAGATCGCGGGTACAAGCGGCTGAAATGAGTTTCCTCCGCAGGGTGGCCGGGCTCTCCCTTAGAGATAGGGGGAGGAGCTCGGGCATCGTAGGGTCGTTTTCTTTTTGTGCCGTCGTCTCTCGTAATTCTCCACACCGCAAACCTCTGAACACGCAAAGCCTCCGTGTACATCGGAGCGTCTCCAACACGTTTGCACCGACAGTCATTTATGCTTTCACTGGTCAATCACCAGCAAACCGTGGTTCAGCCCCTCACGTAAAATTCTAGATTACACGAGCAAATTACTGCACGCACGTTTGGATCTTAGAAGATCCGGAACCGTAGTTGTTAAAGTCGCCGCCTATTATTATTTTCCACTTTTTGTTGCTTCTGTTCCAACTTTTTACAGACGTGCTGCTGCATCAGATTCACAACCAGAGAAGATTTTCCATCAAATGTTTCATCAGAGATGTGGATGATGTTCTATTGGGAATAAAACATGTTCTACAGGGAATAACTTATATTCTACCTGGAATAAAATATGTTGTACTGACAATAAAATATGTTCTACTGGGAATACAATGTTCTACTCTGTATAAAATATGTTCTACTGGGAAAAATGTTCTACTCTGTATAAAAAATGTTCTACTCTGTATAAAATATAATCTCCTGGGAATAAAACATGTTCTACTGTCAATAAAACATGTTCTTTTGGGGATAAACATGTTCTACCTGGAATAAAACATGTTCTACGGGGAATATAATACATTATACTGCCAACAAGACATATTCTATTGGGAATAAAACATTTTCTACCTCAAATAAAACATGTTCCATAGGGGGAAAAAACATGTTCTACAGGGAAAAACATGTTCTACCTGGAATAAAACATGTTCTACTGGCAATAAATTATGTTCTACAGGGAAAAACATGTTCTACCTGGAATAAAACCTGTTCTACTGGCAATAAATTATGTTCTACCTGGATTAAAGCATGTTCTACTGGCAATAAATTATGTTTTTCCTGGAATAAAACATGTTCTACTGGATATAATTTATGTTCTACCTGGAATAAAACAAGTTATACTGGGAATAAGTTATGATCTACCTGGAATAAAACAAGTTCTACTGGGAATATGTTATGTTCTACCTGGACTAAAGCATGTTCTACCCGGAATAAAATATGTTCTACTGGGAATAAAACATGTTCTACCTGGAATAACACATATTCTTTTGAGGATAAACATGTTCTACCTGGAATAAAATATGTTCTACAAGAAATAAGTTATGTTCTACCTGGAATAAAATACATTATACTGCCAACAAGACATGTTCTATTGGGAATAAAACATGTTCTACCTGGAATAAAACATGTTCTACTGGAAATAAATTATGTTCTTCCTGAAATAAAACAAGTTCTACTGGGAATAAGCTATGATCTACTTGGAATAAAACAAGTTCTACTGGGAATATGTTATGTTCTACCTGGCCTAAAGCATGTTCTACCTGGAATAAAATATGTTCTACTGGGGATCAAACATGTTCTACCTGGAATAAAACATGTTCCACTGGGAATAAATTATGTTCTACCTGGAATAAAATACACTATAATGCCAACAAGACATGTTCTAATGGGAATAAAACATGTTCTACCTGGAATAAAACAAGTTCTACTGGGAATAAGCTATGATCTACTTGGAATAAAATATGTTCTACTGGGAATATGTTATGTTCTACCTGGCCTAAAGCATGTTCTACCTGGAATAAAATATGTTCTACTGGGAATAAAACATGTTCTACAGGAAAAAAAATATGTTATACCTGAAATAAAATATGTTATACAGGAAATAAGTTATGATCTACCTGGAATAACATACATTATACTGCCAACAAGACATGTTCTATTGGGAATGAAACATGTTCTACCTGAAATAAAACATGTTCTTTTGGGGATAAAACATGTTCTACCTGGAATAAAATATGTTCTACTAGGAATAAGTTATGTTCTACCTGGAATAAAATACACTATAATGCCAACAAGACATGTTCTATTGGGAATAAAACATGTTCTACCTGGAATAAAATATGTTCTACTAGGAATAAGTCACGTTCTACCTGGAATAAAACATGTTCTTTTGGGGATAAAACATGTTCTACCTGGAATAAAATATGTTCTACTAGGGATAAGTCATGTTCTACCTGGAATAAAATACACTATAATGCCAACAAGACATGTTCTATTGGGAATAAAACATGTTCTACTGGAAATAAATTTTGTTCTTCCTGGAATAAATTAAGTTCTACTGGGAATAAGTTATGATCTACCTGGAATAAAACATGTTCTACTGGGAATATGTTGTGTTCTACCTGGACTAAAGCATGTTCTACCTGGAATAAAACATGCTGATCAGATCTGGAAATAGCAGTCTGATTATATGTACGTTTCATTCAGCGTCAGAACCTTTTAGGAACCGGAGTCGAACACCTTCATGTAAGACGAGTCGCTGCTCTTGTATCTGTTTCACTCTTTTGCTGCCCCCCTCTCTCTCCACTACATGTCTCCAGTGTCTCTCTCCCACTCTCCGCCCTGACAATGAAATACATTGACACCAATCTCGGGGGTCCCTCGACGCCCAAACACAGCTGTGCGGCTGTCCCACTTTCCTGCCATCCAACACCCCGCCTGCCAACCCTCCTTTCATTTAGTTCCACCAACAGCAACGCTTCCCCTCCTCCCCCCGTTGTTTCCTTTCACTCATCCCCTCCTCCTCCCGCCTTTTTTCTCTCTTCTTCCGTCACTCACTTCAGCGGAGGATGGCAGCGCTGCAGATAAGGGCCAAACAAAAAGTCAACATTCCTGCGAACATCTGTTGTGTATCGCCGCTCGCGCGCTCTGGTGCTCCATTTTACGTCTGATTTCTCTGTCAGCGTCGGGGGAGCGCCGCTGCGACATGCTGCGAGCTCCCAAACTCCTCGCTGGAGTCGAAAAGGAGAAAATGCAGCATCTGCTGCAAACAGGGTTCCTTTCAGGAGGAGACGCACCTGACACGAAGCCGAGGTGTTTGCTGATGTCACGGCTGATTTAGAGCGGAGAGGTGAGCAGGGCAGGTGGAACATGGAGGCCAGAAGAAGACCGGGGGCTCCTGGTGGGTCTGGAGGAGACCAGGAGACGCTCGCTAGGCCTCGGCAAAAAATCCTTTAATTAATTCACATTTTTTGTTGTGGATTATTCTAGGTAGAACATAATTTTTGGCCAGTAGAACAGGTTTTATTCCAGGTAGAACATGTTTTTCCCTGTAGAACATGATTTTTTTCCCATTATGGTACGTGTTTTATTTGAGGTAGAACATGTTTTATTCCCAATAGAACATGTCTTGTTGCCAGTATAATGTATTTTACTCCAGGTAGAACATAACATATTCCTAGTAGAACATATTTTATTCCAAGTAGAACATATTTTTTTCTTGTAGAACATGTTTTATTACCCATAGAAGATGTTTTATTCCAGGTAGAACATGTTTTATCCCCAAAGGATAAGTATATGGAGTTTTTGTGTTACGGTCTGGAGGAAGTTAAAGGAGTAGTACTTCGGGTGTATTTGAGATATTTAAAAGTGCTCCAGAGTCTTGCTCAGCATGAGGATGAGGAGAAGATGAAGGACCGTCATTCTGTGGGTGTACTGTCCCTTTAATATTTACACGTGAGGAAACAAGGAAACACGTCTGTCCTTAACACAAGCACGGTCGTGGCCGCGTCGGCTTTTCTGGACATCTATAAACGCACACACACACATCCTCGTACTCCTATCTTAGTGAGGACATTCACTGACATATCCCCGTGTCCTAACCAGAACCAGAACCAGAACCTGACCGTGACTTAAACTCTAAAACCAAACCTTCCCCCTCAAACATGAGTTTTTCTGAGGTTTAGTGAGGACCAGAGGTGGGAACTGTGGAGTCTTCTCCATGTCATGTATGCGTTCTACCCAGATACAGAACCAGAACCAGAACCAGGTGAGTCCAATCAGCCCAATTTAATTCATGGTGTTAAGCCAGAACAAGGACCAAAACCAGATTTAGAACCAGAGCCAGAATTAACACCAGAACTAGAACTAGGACCAGGACCAGAGCCAGAATCAGAACCATAACCAGAATATCAAGCAGAACCAGAACTAGGACCAGAGCCAGAATTGGAACCAGAACCAGAATATCAAGCAGAACCAGAACTAGGACCAGAGCCAGAATTGGAACCAGAACCAGAGCCATAATTAGAACCAGGACCACAGCCAGAACCAGAACCAGAGCCAGAACTACAATCAGAACCAGGACCAGAGCCAGAATTAGGATCAGGACCAGGACCAGAGCCAGAATTAGAACCAGGACCAGAGCCAGAACTACAACCAGAACCATGACCAGAGCCAGAATTAGGATCAGGACCAGAGCCAGAACTACAACCAGAACCAGAACTAGGACCAGAGCTAGAATTGGGACCATACCTAGAATTAGAACCAGAACCAGAATTAGAACCAGAATCAGAACCAGAACTACAACCAGAACCAGAACTTAGCTCAGATCTTCTCCACGCTGTCATCCAACAGCAGCAGCAACCTTCGGGAGATTCGGGGATCTATATCTGGTCCACATGGAACCTGGTCTTCAGATGGAGACCAGAGGATGACAAGAAACCCCCAGAAGACCAAAAGACGTGGTTTTTATAGAAACATCCGCTTCCATCTAGACCACAGCCAGCAGACCTGGACCAGGAGACCAGACCAGGAGACCAGACCAGGAGACCAGACCAGGAGATACAGACCAGGAGACCAGACCAGGAGATCCAGACTAGGAGACCAGACCAGGAAATCAGACCAGGAGACCAGACCAGGAAATCAGACCAGGAGATCAGACCAGGAGACCAGACCAGGAGATACAGACCAGGAGACCAGACCAGGAGATACAGACCAGGAGACCAGACCAGGAGATCCAGACCAGGAGATACAGACCAGGAGACCAGACCAGGAGATCCAGACCAGGAAATCAGACCAGGAGACCAGACCAGGAGACCAGACCAGGAGATACAGACCAGGAGACCAGACCAGGAGATCCAGACTAGGAGACCAGACCAGGAAATCAGACCAGGAGACCAGACCAGGAGACCAGACCAGGAGATACAGACCAGGAGACCAGACCAGGAGATACAGACCAGGAGACCAGACCAGGAGATCCCAGATTAAGAGACCAGACCAGGAGACCAGACCAGGAGACCCAGACCAGAAGACCAGACCAGGAGACCACCGATGAGAGGTCTACCACAACCCTACCGGTCCATCTGACTCCATCTGCTGTGTTTCTGTCCTCCATTTGTCCGTCCCTCTGGTCTCTGTCCTGGTCTTCATCCATGAAGCTCTTCGTCACACGTCTGACCCTGTTCTCAGTCATCACTCCATCTCACGATGGAGGTTCCCATCATAAAAACATCATCATCACAACCATGTTGCTAAGAGACCTCAGTTCAGACCTGAACATGATGATGAAGACACTTCCTGTCACACATTCCACCAATCAGAGAGCTTAGATTCACAGTCACGTCCAATCAGGAGCAGCCAAAGATCAACAAGTGAGCAGAAAGTTCTATGTGTGTCTGAAAAGAAGCAAAATAACCAGTTTATGATGAAGATGTGATAAATAACAGTGTTATCGTGGATCATTGAGGATTCAGCAGATAGAGTCTCTGAGTAAACAGAGGCCGGATTGTAAACCTGCTGGACGGGATAAATGCTGGAAACCCTCCGTAGACCACCTGAAGTGTGGCACACGACCGTCCCTGCTGATCCTGCCGGTGCTGTAAGGGTTAATCAGACGTATTGATCAGCAGCTTCCGGCTGCTATGGAAGCAGAAATGATGTCAGATTGACGGCTGAAACGTATCTGATCCCATCAGATCATCAGTCTGTGCAGACGATCATCATGGCCTCCATGACGGTAATAAAGAGCATATTAGTGCAAACGACTCGGGGGGGTGCAGCAGCGGGTGTGGGGGGTGGAAGGAGGTGCTTAGAGCCAAACAATGCTGGCTCCTATTTCCTCAGCTTCAATTAAATGGCTTGTGACAGCGCGCATGTGAGGGCATATCTGCTGCGCGCCACTTGACTCCCGTCATTAGGGTGTGATGGTGCCAGGCTACAGCAGTTTTATTAGCGTATTTTTAGCAATAATAACCAGCTGGTGAACGGAGATGGCTGTGAAAAGCTTCAGGGGGGGAGCATGAGTCTTTACAGTGAGGATGATTAAAGCGTGGCATGAGGAATGATGTTCACTCTGCAGATCTGTGCTCTAATAAACGATGACGAAGCAGAGGAGCACGCTTCGGTGTGATCCTGAAACAGCTTCCTGCAGCTCGCTGCGACGCCTCCTCGTCTTCAAGCAGCTGTTGATTAGCTGCGACAAAGAGGCAGGAAAGGTAGAACGTGTCAGAGTAACTGTCTGCCGAGCCTCCTGTCGATTGTTAGGCTAATTAAAAAAATGCTAATTATGAGGTGCGTTTGTCTCAGGTTTCCTGTTCCGGCCCGTCAGCTGTAAACAAGGCTCACAGAAAGGAGTCAGCCCACATCTGTTCATCTGGCTCAGACAGGAGACGAGGTCGCGATAATCTCAGGAAGGGGACGAGGTCGCGATTATCTCAGGAAGGGGACGAGGTCGCGATAATCTCAGGAAGGGGACGAGGTCGCGATTTTCTCAGGAAGGGGACGAGGTCGCGATTATCTCAGGAAGGGGACGAGGTCGCGATTTTCTCAGGAAGGGGACGAGGTCGCGATTTTCTCAGGAAGGGGACGAGGTCGCGATTATCTCAGGAAGGGGACGAGGTCGCGATTATCTCAGGAAGGGGACGAGGTCGCGATAATCTCAGGAAGGGAAAGAGGTCGCGATTTTCTCAGTAAGGAGACGAGGTCGCGCTAATCTCAGGAAGGAGACGAGGTCACGATTTTCTCAGGAAGGAGACGAGGTCACGATTTTCTCAGGAATGGGACGAGGTCGCGATTTTCTCAGGAAGGAGACGAGGTCGCAATTTCTTCCGGAAGGGGACGAGGTCGCGATTTCCTCCGGAAGGGGACGAGGTCGCGATAATCTCAGGAAGGGGACGAGGTCGCGATTATCTCAGGAAGGAGACGAGGTCACGATTTTCTCAGGAATGGGACGAGGCCGCGATTTTCTCAGGAAGGGGACGAGGTCGCGATAATCTCAGGAAGGGGACGAGGTCGCGATTTCCTCCGGAAGGGGACGAGGTCGCGATAATCTCAGGAAGGGGACGAGGTCGCGATTTCCTCCGGAAGGGGACGAGGTCGCGATTTTCTCAGGAAGGGGACGAGGTCGCGATTATCTCAGGAAGGGGACGAGGTCGCGATTTTCTCAGGAAGGGGACGAGGTCGCGATTTTCTCAGGAAGGGGACGAGGTCGCGATTATCTCAGGAAGGAGACGAGGTCACGATTTTCTCAGGAAGGGGACGAGGTCGCGATAATCTCAGGAAGGAGACAAGGTCGCGATTATCTCAGGAAGGGGACGAGGTCGCGATAATCTCAGGAAGGGGACGAGGTCACGATTATCTCAGGATGGGGACGAGGTCGCGATAATCTCAGGAAGGGGACGAGGTCGCGATAATCTCAGGAAGGAGACGAGGTCACGATTTTCTCAGGAAGGGGAAGAGGTCGCGCTAATCTCAGGAAAGGGACGAGGTCGCGATTTTCTCAGGAAGGGGACGAGGTCGCGATTTTCTCAGGAAGGGGACGAGGTCGCGATTTTCTCAGGAAGGGGACGAGGTCGCGATTATCTCAGGAAGGGGACGAGGTCGCGATAATCTCAGGAAGGGAACAAGGTCGCGATTTTCTCAGGAAGGGGACGAGGTCGCGATAATCTCAGGAAAGGAACGAGGTCGCGATTTTCTCAGGAAGGGGACGAGGTCGCGATAATCTCAGGAAGGGGACGAGGTCACGATTTTCTCAGGAAGGGGACAAGTCGCGATTTTCTCAGGAAGGGGACGAGGTCGCGATTTTCTCAGGAAGGGGACGAGGTCGTGATTTTCTCAGGAAGGGGACGAGGTCGCGATTTTCTCAGGAAGGGGACGAGGTCGCGATTTTCTCAGGAAGGGGACGAGGTCGCGATTTTCTCAGGAAGGGGACGAGGTCGCGATTTTCTCAGGAAGGGGACGAGGTCGCGATTCTCTCAGGAAGGGGACGAGGTCGCGATTTTCTCAGGAAGGGGACGAGGTCACCATTATCTCAGGAAGGGGACGAGGTCGCGATTTTCTCAGGAAGGGGACGAGGTCACGATTTTCTCAGGAAGGAGACGAGGTCGCGATAATCTCAGACAGGAGACGAGGTCGCGATAATCTCAGGAAGGGGACGAGGTCACGATTTTCTCAGGAATGGGACGAGGTCGCGATAATCTCAGACAGGAGACGAGGTCGCGATAATCTCAGGAAGGAGACGAGGTCGCGATAATCTCAGGAAGGGGACGAGGTCGCGATAATCTCAGGAAGGGGACGAGGTCGCGATAATCTCAGGAAGGAGACGAGGTCACGATTTTCTCAGGAAGGAGACGAGGTCGCGATTTTCTCAGGAAGGGGACGAGGTCGCGATTTTCTCAGGAAGGGGACGAGGTCGCGATAATCTCAGGAAGGGGACGAGGTCGCGATTTTCTCAGGAAGGAGACGAGGTCACGATTATCTCAGGAAGGGGACGAGGTCGCAATTTCCTCAGGAAGGGGACGAGGTCCACGATTATCTCAGGAAGGGGACGAGGTCACGATTATCTCAGGAAGGAGACAAGGTCGCGATTATCTCAGGAATGGGACGAGGTCGCGATAATCTCAGGAAGGGGACGAGGTCGCGATTTTCTCAGGAAGGAGACGAGGTCACGATTATCTCAGGAAGGGGACGAGGTCGCGATTTTCTCAGGAAGGGGACGAGGTCACGATTATCTCAGGAAGGGGACGAGGTCGCGATTTTCTCAGGAAGGAGACGAGGTCACGATTATCTCAGGAAGGAGACGAGGTCACAATTTTCTCAGGAAGAGGCGAGGTAGCGATTTTCTCAGGAAGGGGACGAGGTATTGATTTTCTCAGAAGGGAACGAGGTTGTGATTTTCTCAGGAAGGGGACGAGGTTGCGATTATATAAGGAAGGGGACGAGGTCGCAATTTTCTCAGAAAAGGAGACAAAGTTACGATTATCTAACAAAGGAGACGTGGTCGCGATTATCTATGAAAGGAGATGAGGTCGCGATTATTTCAGGAAGGGGACGAGGTCGCGATAATCTCAGGAAGGAGATGAGGTCACGATTTTCTCAGGAATGGGACGAGGTCGCGATTCTCTCAGGAAGGAGATGAGGTCACAATCTCTCAGGAAGGGGACGAGGTCGCAGTTATCTCAGGAAGGAGACGAGGTCACGATTATCTCAGGAAGGAGACGAGGTCGAGATTACCTAAAACAGGAGACAAGGTTGCGATCATCTGTGGAAGGGAACGAGGTTTATTTCAGTTTGAACTTTATTCTGAAAGTTTGAGCTTTAATTCTCCTTCATATCTGAAAACTTCCCAGAATTCCAGCTGTGAGTCCACTGAAAGGAAAAACTTGAGCCTGAAGCTTTTAGTTGAAACCATGTTCGCCATATCGGCGCCGTCACGTGTTCACGCGTCCTCAGCAGCATGTAAATAGAGTGAATCGTTAGCGGAGCTCACATTGTACTGTAAACACGCCGGGCTCTCATCACCTGTTCCTGTTATTAGTGGCTGCAGCTGCAACGCTCTCATTTCCCGACGGATCATTAAACCGCCGTGTCATTTCCTCTCATCCTTCCAGGTGGAGGTAGTGAAAACTGGCTCTGCTAACTGGGAGCAGACCCGTCTTCATTACAGGACTCCTCTGAGTGGAAATGAAAGGGATGTGTCGGCTGTTCGGGCTCGGCCGCTTCTCCGTCATGCTGGCGTTTGGATCTATTTTGATCTCCATCGCTGTAACAAGTGCAGCTATCGCTGATGATGTTTTAACTCATTACATAACAACTGCTGATGTTGAAAGTCATATTCATGGTTACTAATTTGTTCTGGAGTTCATATTTGCCTCCTGATCCCGGCTGCCATCATCAGAGCCCTGACGCAGAGGTTAGCGTCTCATCGCTGCTCCGGTTCAGCGCTGGTTGATGTTCAGATGAAGCTTAAAGGCCGTCTTTCATTTTAAACACATGTAGAAGTCGTGGTCGTGCATCAGGTCCACACTGAACACTGCCAATGCAAAAATACACAAATACCAGTCTGACGGGGCGTCCTGCCACTCTGCCTGAAAACAGCAGCCCAAGGAAGTCCGGAAGTGACGTAGGGCTAGACGAACGCTCCCGACTCTACCGATAAAAACACGGATCACAGCAGGAGGAGGAGACGGCCCGATCCTGTGCTGGTTCTGGTTCTGGTCCTGGTTCAGAGAAAGCGAGGATGTCTGTCTCTGCTGTGACTGCAGCGTCTGATCACATCCATCGTCTCCGGTCTGACAGGCGGACGCTCCGCCGGTCCAACGGGTCACGACTCATCGCCCAGCGAGGGCGACGGTTCATACAGAGGTCAAAGGGCAGTTTATCTGGAGCTGCAATACACACTAACACACACGCACACGCACACACACACACACACCTCCCTGAAGAGTCTATTTCCCGTTTACAGACCTTTCTCTGTTTATTTACAGGTTTTTTTTTAGCTGAAGACACATCCTGTAGTTATTTAATCAAAATGTTCTGAATAATAATAATTATAATTTTTTGATTGATTGATTAATATTTATTTAAGTGTCAAGCACCTTGGTTGGTGCCCAGCCCTCATGGGCTTATTAGACACTATCAAATAACAATACAACAGCCTCGTGGCAAAATACAGAACAAAGCATGACATAAAAGAAAAACCTATGCAAATTTGGGCGCATACAGAGACAGTAGTTCATCAAATGGGATACAAAATACTTTGCCGCAGATACCAGGCCTTTTCCACAAATTTTGACAGGGCAAAAACATCATTTTCAAACAGCCAGCATAGAATCTCCGCTTCATGTTTCCAAAATAAATCAGGATTTTTTTTAACTGAACTGATTCAAAAAGACAATTTCTTAAGTCACAATATAAAGGACAATAAAACACAAAATGAAATTCATCTTCCACGACCTCGAGATCACAAAATTCACATAAACGTAGGTGTTCAGGAATAAAACGCCCCACTTCAACTGCCAGAGGCAGTAACAATATTACTATTATTATTATTATTGTTAGTATGAATAATAAATAGTAATACTTTTTATTATGAATTATTATCATATAATAGTAATAATAATAATAATAATAATTGATATGACTCATCGCCCTTGCTGGGCGATGAGTCATGACCCGGTGGACCGGCGGAGCGTCCGTCTGTCAGACCGGAGACGATGGATGTGGTCAGACGCTGCAGCGACCCGAAACCATCCTCCGTTACTCTGAACCGTACCAGAACCAGAACAACAACCAGAACCAGAAATCAAATTCGAATTTGGATTCGAAATAGAAATTTCTAATTCAAAAATTCAGAACTCGCGGGATAACTGGTGCCCCCCACCGGTGTTTTGATATGATTTATCCCGTGATTTCAGAACAACATTTGGACACAAACACAAAAACAAACAGCGATCTCAGATACTTTGGTTCACGTCTCCTCTCTAGTATGGTGTCGGACACTCGGTGAGACAATCTGAACCCTTCAGGGTGGAAAAAAAGCTGGTTTTTAGGGTGAACTTAGACGCGGGGGCCAGTTGCCCCATACTTATCATTAGCTGTGCTGCTAGGCTGCCTGCCGGATAAATCCTGGAGCTTTCTGGAAAATTCCTTCCTCCATCACTCACATGTATGAGAGGACATGAAAACACACCCCAGGTTAAAAAAAGAGAAATTCCCCTTTAATGTTAAAACCCTTTTAACACTGGCAGAGTGTCAGGAACGGCAGTCTGTAACTCTGAAGGATAGTTTATCCTTCAGGGGCCGGAAACATCGGTCCTGGAGGCCCAGCGCTGCTTTAGGTCGTCTACGGAAGTTTTCCGGCATTTCTATCTGATACAGGAGGATTATAATCCAGCCTCTAAATGTTGTGTTTTTCTGAGTATTAAAGGTTCTGATGCTGACTGGGATTAAAGGTTCTAGATGCTGACTGGGATTAAAGGTTCTAGACATTAAATGGGATTAAAGGTTCCTGATGCTGGGTGGGATTAAAGGTTCTGATGCTGACTGGGATTAAAGGTTCTGGATGCTGACTGGGATTAAAGGTTCTGATGCTGACTGGGATTTAAGGTTCTAGATGCTGACTGGGATTAAAGGTTCTAGATACTGAATGGGATTAAAGGTTCTAGATACTGAATGGGATTAAAGGTTCTAGACATTAAATGGGATTAAAGGTTCTGATGCTGACTGGGATTTAAGGTTCTAGATGCTGACTGGGATTAAAGGTTCTAGATACTGAATGGGATTAAAGGTTCTAGACATTAAATGGGATTAAAGGTTCTGATGCTGACTGGGATTAAAGGTTCTGATGCTGACTGGGATTAAAGGTTCTAGATGCCGACTGGGATTAAAGGTTCTGGATGCTGACTGGGATTAAAGGTTCTAGACACTAAATGGGATTAAAGGTCCTGATGGTGACTGGGATTAAATGTTCTGATGCTGACTGGGATTAAAGGTTCTGATACTGACTGGGATTAAAGGTTCTGATGCTGACTGGGAGTAAAGGTTCTAGATGCTGACTGGGAGTAAAGGTTCTAGATGCTGACTGGGATTAAAGGTTCTAGATGCTGACTGGGATTAAAGGTTCTAGACACTAAATGGGATTAAAGGTTCTGATGCTGACTGGGATTTAAGGTTCTAGATGCTGACTGGGATTAAAGGTTCTAGATACTGAATGGGATTAAAGGTTCTAGACATTAAATGGGATTAAAGGTTCTGATGCTGACTGGGATTAAAGGTTCTGATGCTGACTGGGATTAAAGGTTCTAGATGCCGACTGGGATTAAAGGTTCTGGATGCTGACTGGGATTAAAGGTTCTAGACACTAAATGGGATTAAAGGTCCTGATGGTGACTGGGATTAAATGTTCTGATGCTGACTGGGATTAAAGGTTCTGATACTGACTGGGATTAAAGGTTCTGATGCTGACTGGGATTAAAGGTTCTAGATGCTGACTGGGATTAAAGGTTCTAGACACTAAATGGGATTAAAGGTCCTGATGGTGACTGGGATTAAATGTTCTGATGCTGACTGGGATTAAAGGTTCTGATACTGACTGGGATTAAAGGTTCTGATGCTGACTGGGAGTAAAGGTTCTAGATGCTGACTGGGTGTAAAGGTTCTAGATGCTGACTGGGATTAAAGGTTCTAGATGCTGACTGGGATTAAAGGTTCTAGACACTAAATGGGATTAAAGGTTCCTGATGCTGAGTGGGATTAAATGTTGTAGTGCTGACTCTGAATAAAGTTTCTGGATGCTGACTGGGATTAAAGGTTCTGATGCTGACTGGAATTAAAGGTTCTAGATGCTGACTGGGATTAAAGGTTCTAGATGCTGACTGGGAGTAAAGGTTCTAGATGCTGACTGGGATTAAAGGTTCTAGATGCTGACTGGGATTAAAGGTTCTAGAAGCTGACTGGGATTAAAGGTTCTAGATACTAACTGGAATTAAAGGTTCTGGATGCTGACTGGGATTGAAGGTTCTAGATTCTGACTGGAATTAAAGGTTCTAGATACTGACTGGAATTAAAGGTTCTAGATACTGACTGGAATTAAAGGTTCTGGATGCTGACTGGGATTAAAGGTTCTTGACATTAAATGGGATTAAAGGTTCCTGATGCTGAGTGGGATTAAATGTTGTAATGCTGACTCTGAATAAAGGTCCTAGATACTGACTGGGATTAAAGGTTCTGGATCCAGCACTGCTCACTTCTTTTTAATTTTCTGAAAACAGCAGCTTCATATTTAAAAGCTTGATTTCTCTTTGATCACATCGTTCCTCTGAATCATTATTTCATCAGTGACTTTAATTTAATTTGATGTTCCTGCCAGTTTTTAAAAACAGAAATACCAGCATAAACGTTTTAAACCAGTCAAATATGACGGTTGACACTATGAAGAAAGGACATCATGTCATTATCTCCATGTTCCAGGTCATCTCACCGACTCGGCTCAGTGTTTGCGGGTATGATGACGAGCGAGTCAACACTTCACGTTTTAGTGAATTCAGCCTCAGACTGGATTTTAACATGGAGGTTTCTAGCTGCGTTATTTCTTTTTTCTTTCATTATCCAGCAGATTTAACAGTAGATTTGATTAGAACTTGATGCTCGGGTCTAAATTTGCTCCTGAAAACAGGTCAAGTGAAGGCAAATTGTTGAATCGGGTGCTGATGATGATTAGAGAGAAAAAGCGAATCTGCTGAAGAAGCCGATCCGCTGCATGAATTTCCCAACAATGCAGTGATTAAAGTGCCTGTGTTTGAATCTGAACTGTGCGACTCCATCTGTTCCTGCATCTCAGGGCCAGCTTCAACCTCCAGATATCCCCCGTCTTTGTCCTTTACGCCAGGCAGCGTTCTCAGCCTCTGGTCCCGCTCATCCTTCACCTCTCACCAACAAGTCGGGGCCTGAAGCGCCTCTGACAGGGAGGAAGAGGAGGGTGGGGATGAAAACCCTCCATCATGACAGAGCCCATCCAGGCAGACCCGTGCCAAAGCACCATGTGTGTTCAAACAATCCAACTGAATCCGACTGGATGTATACTCAGGCCTTATCTGGGGGAAGCCAAATACTCTGTGAGCTATCAGAGGTGATGGATGAGTGATTGGAACTCGTAGTTTTTCAGGTAAATGCAAACACATCTATTACGCTCCACCACTTCAAGCTGTACAAATCAAAATCAGGGAAGCAAGGAGGAAAATAAACACCAGGGCATGTGACTGAGTTGGAAAACAGGACTTCACATATCGCACGGATCAGCCGGGGGATAAATAAGAGTCCAGCTTGACCACTGTCAGTAAATTCTGAGGCAATCTGCACAGTCAAAGCAGATTTTTGAAAATACGTTTCATGGATTGGAGAGATAAGCCCGTTTCTCTCTCTCTCTCCTTGCAGGAGCCCCTAAAGGATGATAGAATCGATGGGCGAGAGAGGGATTTACTGTGGGGTGAAGAGGGGGAAAAACTGTTATTTAATGCTCGCATGTGAGCAGAATAATGAGGCAGCCAGGAAGCTCGCTTGCACCCGCTCGTCATTATCAAAGCACTAATCTGCCATTAAGCAATTCTAACAGCCACGCAGGTCTGAGACGCTCCGGATGAGACGAGTATTTACCTCCGACTGCAGCTCACCCGCCATAAGATATATTTACACGGCGAGGACGGAGGATCGAACACTCTCCACCCACCAACACGGTGAAGTCACACAACAGGATGTATTCTGTATCACTGGTGGCACCAAAAAACAGGAGGTAAAATGTGGTATTATTTTACATTAGTACTTCTGTCGTCTTATTTAATAAAAAATGATCAGTGAATCCTTCAGATGGTCGTTTTACATTCACTGATTTAAATGGGAGCTAAAGAAAAATGTGTTTCTATATTAACTGTTTCTTTTTAACTCAGCTGTGAAAAATAACTGCTTCTTTTATCAGAATGTAGGAATGTAGGAACTAGAAACTAACTCATGTATGAACTAGAAACACACGTTGGCATACTAAAAACTAACTCGTTTAGGAACTAGAAACTAACTCATGTAGAAACTAAAAACTAACTCGTTTAGAAACAAGAAACTAACTTGTTGAGGTACTAAAAACTAACTCTTGCAGGAACTAGAAACTAACTCATGTATGAACTAGAAACTAACTCGTGCAGGAACTAGAAACTAATTTGTTTAGGAACTATAAACTAACTTGTTGAAGTATTAAAAACTAACTCGTGCAGGAACTACAAACTAACTCATGTAGGAACTAGAAACTAACTCATGTAGAAACGAGAAACTAACTCGTGCAGACTCTAGAAACTAACTTGTTGAGGTACTAAAACTAACTCATGCAGGAGCTAGAAACTAACTCATGCAGGAACTAGCAACTTACTTGTTTAGGAACTATAAACTAACTTGTTGAGGTACTAAATACTAACTCGTGCAGGAACTACAAACTAACTCGTAGGAACTAGAAACTAACTCATGCAGAAACTAGAAACTAACTCGTGAAAGAACAAGAAACTAACTCATTCAGGTGTTAAAAACAAACTGGTTTAGGAACTAGAAACTAACACATTTAGGAACTAGAAACTAACTTGTTGAGGTACTAAAAACTAACTTGTTTCTGAACTAGAAACTAACTCATATAGGAACTAGAAACTAACTCAAACAGGAACTAGAAACTGACTCATAGGATCTAGAAACTAACTTGTATAGGAACTAGAGACTAATTCATGTAGGAACTAAAAACTAACACTTTTAGGAACTACAAAATAACTCCTGTAGGATCTAGAAACTAACTCATATGGGAACGAGAAACTAATTCATGTGGGAAGTAGAAACCAACTCTTTTTGGAACTAGAAACTAACTCGGATCTAAAAACAAACTCGTTTAGGTAATAAAAACTAGCTGGTTTAGGAACTAAAGCGTAACTCGTGCAGGAACTAAAAACAACTCATGTAATATCTAAAAACTAACTCATTTAGGAACTAGAATCTTACTCATGCAGGATCTAGAAACTAACTCGTTCAGAAACTGGAAGCTATAGTGTGCCGTCTTCCGCTGATGTCCAGACGAAGACTAAAAGACATTTCTGAGACAGAAACCTGCGTCCGTGAGTCTCCATGTTGGTATAAAACTCCACCAGTGTCGGATTTTCCCGACCTCCAGAGAGAGGTCTCTGGAGAGGCCCTCTTGTAAAACGCCCGTCTTATTAATTTAAATAAATGCTGTAAGTGCCCCCCTCCGTCCACCCCCCTGCAATAAGAAGTGTCTATTCTCGGCTTAAGCCCCCTTCATTACCGTTATCTCAAATAGGCACCCAGTCTGATGGTCGGAGCAGGATGGCGAGCGTTTAAGCTCCTTCATCCAGTTTTATTATTCCATATGAGGCAGCGGTGGAAGCTCTGCCATGTCAGCAGACGGCGAGGCCGGAGCGCTCACCACCTGATCAGATGCTCACCAAAGCCAATCACGTCTTCTGATTTGTAATTGGTAAATGCAGTCAGATGGCAGCTGAAGCCAACTCATGGCTGAGATTTCTGCTGCCTTCTTATGAAATACGTCCTTTTTTCCCGCAGCAGCGATCACGCTGTGAATAAGCCCAGACAAGCCAGAGGACAACAATGGCAGAGTGTAAGCTGCTGAAATGA